>OX383917.1:12054167-12320304 GCA_947532125.1 Saturnia pavonia
GGAAGACTGGCTCTCAAATGCAGCTGCCGGAACATACCTATTGGTGCTTAGCGACAAATTTTCAAATTAAGGGTGGTAGCTAGCCAGGCGAGCCTTAGTAAAATACCCTACCACCATGCTGTGGTTTCTTCACGATGTTTTCTTTCACCGAAAGCTCATGCTCATTGTAGGAATTTGAACTCACGTCAATCGACGCGAAGTCGTACACGCTACCACTGAGCCATCATTGCTAGCAAATAGAATAGGAAAACATGTTGAGAATATACCTCTGTTGTTTTATTAGTGTCGCGTAAAATATACAGTAAGTTCCTTCGAAGAGAGGTCTTTGCTATGTAGTGGCAAAAATAATAATAATATTGGTGTGTTAAACCACTTAGTCGTTATGTAATTTCATCATCATCATCAACCTATATTAGTCCACTGCTGGACATAGGCCTCCCCTAATGAGCGCCAAAGCGCCCTGTCTTCAGCTGTCCGCATCCAGCATCTGCCTGCAGTCTTTCGCAGATCGTCATCCCATCTGGCTGGAGGGCGTCCTACACTACGTTTGCCGAGTCGCGGTCTCCACTCAAGAACCCGTTTACCCCAGCGGTTGTCGGTTCTTCGCGAGATATGGCCGGCCCACTGCCACTTCAGCTTGCTAATTCTTTGAGCTATGTCGATAACTTTGGTTCTCTGTCGGATGTATTCGTTACGAATCCTATCCTTCAGAGCAACTCCGAGCATAGCTCTTTCCATAGCACGCTGAGCGACTTTGAACTGGTGGACCAACCCTACCGTGAGTGTCCACGTCTCAGCTCCGTAGGTCATTACGGGTAGGACGCACTGATTGAAAACTTTCGTTTTCAAACATTGCGGTATGGATGACGAGAAGACTCTACGTAGTTTCCCAAACGCTGCCCAACCCAGCTGGATCCTTCTCTTGGCCTCCTTCTCAAAATTGTTTTTACCTAACTGCACAATCTGCCCGAGGTAAGTGTACTCAGAAACAATTTCAAGAAGATGACCATCCACGACGACCGGTCCTGGATCAATGTGGCCATTGATCATGACTTTGGTTTTATCCAAATTCATGCCAAGACCGATACGTCGCGAGGCTGAAGCTAGGCCGTCCAGCATCCGGGTTAGCTCCTCTAGCGACTCCGCCATTAAGACTATGTCATCAGCGAATCGCAGGTGCGAGATGTAGTCGCCGTTTATGTTTATGCCCTTACCTTTCCAGTCCAGCGTTTTAAACATATCTTCCAATGCGCTCGTGAACAGTTTCGGGGATATCACATCCCCTTGCCTCACTCCTCTGCGCAATTGGATGGGTTTAGACTGCTGGCCCTGTACTTGGACACTCATAATGGCGGCTTCGTAGAGACATCTCAGCACCTCGATATAACGATAGTCTACTTGGCAACGCTGTAAGGATTCCAGAACAGCCCAAGTTTCGACAGAGTCAAAGGCCTTCTCATAGTCCACAAAAGCAAGACACAGGGGCTGATTATACTCTTCGGACTTCTGTATAATCTGCCTCACTGTGTGAATGTGGTCTATGGTGCTATATCCTCCGCGGAACCCGGCCTGTTCTGGTGGCTGGAACTCGTCGAGTCTCCTGGCGAGACGATTCGTGATCACTCGTGAAAACAGCTTATAGACGTGGCTCAGGAGAGTGATGGGTCTGTAGTTTTTAAGGAGGGCTTTATCACCCTTCTTAAAAAAGAGCACCACCATACTCCTGCTCAACGCCTTAGGAGTTTTCCCACTGTGAAGGACGGCACTGAAGAGTTTCTGTAGTTCCTGTATAACAGGAGCTCCTCCAGCCTTCAGAAGTTCCGAAGTAATTCCGTCCTCACCGGGGGCTTTTCCATTTTTAAGCTGCCTCAGAGCTAACACTATCTCGTCTTGACTGATATCAGGCAGTTCGTCGGTATAGTGACGTGACAGGGTGGCTCTAGAATCATGGTCGTCTGGTCGGGAATAGGGGGCATGTACAGTGTACAGACGGCCATAGAAATCCTCTATCTCGGCGAAGATCTCCGGCTTCGACAATACGGTCCTCCCGTCGTGCGTTTTAAGTTTCGACAGATGGCTCCTGGCAAGCTGCTGAGTGAATACTTTGGACCCTCTGTTTCGCTCTATCGCCTCTTCAATGAGGCGTTTATTGGAGCTCCGAAGGTCGCGCCGTACCATCTTCGCAATTTTCTTGTTCAGGTTTGACCTGTCTGACGAAGTCGCTTGGGTGGTTTCCCGTCTTCTTGTCATCAGCCCCAGAGTCTCATCCGAGAGTTTGGACTTCCTGCCAGTACGCTGTTTTTTGCAAAACTTGATGCCCTCGTCTCTCAGCGTTTCGACCAGATTGTGTAGGGTCTCGTCAGCGTCATCAGTGGGTTCCAAGGCAACAAATCTATCCCCAAGAAGTTGCTGGAACTTCTCCGTGCCCGCCATGATTTGGATTGGGTTAGGCCGGAGCGTGGACATCATCAGACGGTTTCTTTCTAGCTTCAGGTTGATATTCAGAGAGCCTCTGAGCAGTCGGTGATCAGATCCGGTATTGAACCTGTTGATCACTGAGACATCTCTGAATATGTGCTTGCTATCCGTCATGATGAAGTCGATCTCATTTTTAGTCACAGCATCGGGGCTTTGCCATGTCCACTTCCTTTGAGGCTGTTTCTTAAAGAAGGAGTTCATTAAGAACAGCCCCTCTTTCTCGAGGAAGTTGACAAGCATTTGCCCCCTGTGGTTCCTAACTCCATAACCGTGTGGGCCTATTCGGGATTCATTGCCAGTCTGGGTTCCCACCTTGCCGTTAAAGTCCCCCATAACAACGTTGAAGTGAGCCTTAGTGGTGTTGTGCAAGGCTTTGGATATGTCCTCATACATATTCTCCACTTCATCATCCGAGTGTGCCGAGGTCGGTGCGTAAACCTGAATTACCTTCATGCTATACCGCTTGGATAGCCGAAGGATCAGGTACGCTACCCTGGTCGACACGCTAGAGATTTCCTGAACGTTGTTAGAGAGGGCCTTATTGACGAGGAAACCTACGCCACCCTGGGATGTTCTATCACCCTCGCGAAAGTAGAGAAGATGGCCCGAGTCAAGGGTAACGGTGTCCTCGCCCCCTCTACGGACTTCACATAACCCGAGAACATGCCATTTAATGTTCTCTAACTCCACTTCCAACTGCGCTAGATGATGGTCAAGCCTCAGAGTGCGTCCGTTAAACGTAGCCAGGGTCAGTTTATGAAGCATGTGGTAGCCTAATGTAGCCCGGGGATTCTTAGCACCCCCTGCCCCGCCGTTACCATGGCCGCTACCATGGCCAGGGATAGCGAGGCGGCCGGGAACTGGGGGCCATTTTCTATTGGCTGTAATCTTCATAAGGGGGGAAATGCCCATAATCCCCACGCTGGGCAGGCGGGTTGGGGATCGCAGTTTGGTGGTGGGGTTGTTCTGCGGGGGCGCTGCTGCCCGCCCCCTGATATGTCCCTTATTCGCCTCTTACGACACCCACGGGAAGAGTTGGGGTGGTACAATTCTAGGCCGGCACACACACGGCACGTAATGTAATTGGGGCTGAATAATTATAGTGAGAATAACTAAGATGTTAAGGGAAAGGTGTACCTTGCGATGAGCTGAATGTTGCGCCTTGATAATGTGCGGATCGATTCGACACTTGCTCCTTTTATTGCAATTGCACTGAACCGGCGCCGGTTACCCCTTTATTATGAATTATAATGTTTTTAAAGTTTTATTGAACTTTTTTGTCACCTTTGATGCAACAACGCGTACGTGAGTAACGGGCAGACACGAACGACAGATAACTTGTCTATTTCGAGGGGCGCGCGGAACCCTGCCCTTTGAGCCAACTCACGTCACGTCATTCTGGCGTGAACATCCTGGGGGGAGGGAGTTGAGCTGAGCATTCCCTCTCCTCTGTACTCTTCTGGGTGGCAGAGCAGGACCATCATCCCTGGGCTGATCAATCGGAAGTCTTGCTAGCTTCAATACCGGGCGCTGCATTGTTCCATTGGCCGTGTGTAATTCCACTACACGGGTAACTCCATCTTTCCCGGGAGGAGTGGGGATGATTCTTCCCATCTTCCATTGCAGCGGGGGCAGGTTGTCTTCCTTTATAAGAACTAATTCGCCTACTTGGGGAGGAGCTGATTTTGAGAGCCACTTGGAACGTGTCTGAAGGGTGTGAAGATAAGTACGAGTCCATTGGGACCAGAAGTGTTGAGAGAGAGCTTGAATGAGTTGAAATCGCTTAAGAGCCGACATTGATCTATTATCTAAGGATGGTTCAGGAAAGGCAGTAAGAGGGCGACCAATAAGAAAGTGACCGGCTGTGAGAGGTTCGAGGGCGGAAGGATCAGAGGAAAGAGAGCAGAGGGGTCTGGAGTTGAGGACAGCCTCAATCCTTGTTAAGAGTGTGGAAAATTCTTCAAATGTGAGTCGTTGCTCACCAATGATTCGATATAAAAGTTGTTTGGTAGATTTTACCGCGGTTTCGTGTAAACCTCCAAACGAGGGCGCCGAAGGTGGGTTAAGCCACCACGTTATGTGCTGGTTAGCAAGTTTGTGTGCGATTGTATCATTATTAGATGCAAGGAAATTTTGAATGTCTATGAGCTGATTTCTAGCACCTACATAATTTGTGCCGCAATCTGAGCGGATAAGAGTGGGGACACCACGTCGAGATACAAAACGTTGCAATGCCGCCAGAAACGCATCCGTGGAGAGTTCAGAAACTGAGATCGTCCTTTAAGAAGGGTGAGAGACGTTGTATTCGCACCGTACATTGTTTGTTGTTTCGGTGACGGTGGATATCCTCGGGAAACATGTTGTGCTGAACTGAACGCACCCAGTTTAAGAGGGCTTTCTTGCGTTCGCCGACAGTGATAGGACCCATGATATGAGCATCGTGTTTGGTGCGACAATTGTGAGCAAAACGCTTAATGCAGGCGGTTACTCCTATCAGAGTGTCAAATGAGCTAAATCGCATGAGTAGCTCTGTATCCAGGTCGGGTACAGCAATGTGAGCTACCATTTTTCTGGGTTTAAGTCCTGGGAGCAGATGATGACCTAGACCTGGAGGCATAGTAGGCCAAGTATCTGGCGGGGCCTTAAGCCAGTCAGGTGACCACCATAGATCGTGTTTTAGAAGATCTTGAGCGGACATTCCTCTGCTAGCGCTGTCAGCAGGGTTGAGAGGCGACGTTACATGTCTCCAAATGGGTTTAAATGTAGTGGCTTTTATGGCAGAGACCCGGTTGGCCTCAAAAACTTGTAGAGATTGAAGACGGGTATTTAACCAGGCGAGAACTATGGTACTGTCTGACCAACAGAAATGGCTTTGAATTTGAATTTGCGTAGAAAGCTGAGCAGACACTCGGGAAATGAGTTGAGACAAGAGATGGGCGGCTGATAGCTCCAATTTTGGGATAGTCTGGCGATTCTTTATAGGAGCCACCTTGGATTTGGAAGCGAGGAGATTGACATGTACTTTGCCAGCGGGTTCTGTCTCATGGAGATATACTACCGCAGCGTATCCAGATTCGGATGCGTCTGCAAAGCCGTGCAGAGTGTAGGTAGAGTTTTTGTTTGAGCAGACCTTTCTGGGCAGCTGGAGAGCAGAAAGCTTAGGTAAGTCATCGAAAATATGCTGACACTGAAGAGTGAGCACGTTAGGAGTCGGTTCATCCCAATCCAGTTTCAAAGTCCAGAGATGCTGTATTAATAATTTTGCGCGGAATATGACAGGGCTTATCCAACCATTCGGATCAAATAAGCGTGCGACAGTGCTGAGAATGGATCTTTTTATAAATTTCTCCAAGACCGGGATTGAGATGCTATAGGTGAACATATCGATCTGTGGTATCCATTGCATACCAAGTACCTTAATGGCATTCGTGTCTGGGCAGAGATCGAAATCTTTAGGCATGTCACACTGATCGTCTGGGAAACGGTCTAGAAGTTCTCGGGAGTTAAAGGTCCATTTTCGCAAATTGAATCCACCTAGGGCCAATAACTCGATGAGTTCGGTCTGCAGAGCCTGAGCATTTGCGACTGAGTTGTGGCCTGTTAAGATATCATCAACAAAAATGGAACGGGTGAGAACCTCTGCTGCCTGGGAGAAACGATGTCCCTCATCAGAGACCAGTTGCAGGATGGAGCGGTTTGCAAGAAAAGGGCTGGGCCGAAGACCGTAGGTAACTGTAGATAAGGCATAAGTGAGTAGAGGCTGATCGGGAGCAGAACGCCATAAAATTAGCTGGAATTTTCTATGGTCTGGGTGAACAAGTATGTTCCTAAACATCATCTTGATGTCTGTGCTGAATACCACCTGGTGTGTGCGAAAGTTGAGTATAATATCAGTGATGTCTCGCTGAAGAGGTTGGCCAGTGTGCAGACAGTCATTAAGACTAATTCCGTTCGAACTCTTACAGCTGCCATCAAATACTGTGCGGAGCTTCTCAGAATTTGCCTTGAAAATACCATGGTGTGGTATGTAGAAGTGGGGCTTATCAATGAATGAACTTGGGTGACAGAGAGTCATATGGCCTAAGCAAATGTATTCCTGCATGAATTCAATATATTTCTTGCGAAGTGTATGATCTCTTTGAAGTTTGCGTTCCAAGTTGAGGAACCGTCGTAAAGCGATACCATGTGTCGTGCCGAACTTGGGCGCGTCTTGGAGAAAGGGTAGTGATACTATGTATCGACCTGATGAGTCACGGGTTGTGGTGGAGCGGAAAATCTCTTCACATTCGTCAGGAGCTGAGTTGACCTTGAGATGACCTTGGACTTCCTCGACTTCCCAGAATCTTTCAAGAGCAGAATGAATCTCCTCAGTTGTATGTTGAGGTAGAAAAATGTCAGTTTTTATTTGTGCTGAGTTTACTTGAGGCTCTGGTTTGGTATATTGATCATTAATGGGACCTAAAAGTGCAAAATTAAAAATCGTGCCAAAGGCTATATAGGTCTACCGGGGCCTAAGAAAATTTTGGAGCCGTCTAAAATTTGACCAAGCACATCAGAACCCAATATAAGGTCAACTGGAGCTGATAAATTATAAGAAAGATCCGCTAATGGGAGCCGAGGGTTGTTAACAGAGGGGGTGAATTTTTGCACCTTAGTCAAAGGCAGAAAGCCTGTTAACTTTTTTAAAATGTATGCGTTTACTGTAATTACTGGGTTCTCTGTGTGAATGGGACAGAATGTTATCACAGCAGATGAGCTGGAATTTTGAGAGTGCTGGTTACCTATACCTACTATTTTTAATTCTGTGTGCTGAAGAGGGATATGCAATTTTTTTGCCATATCCTTAGTTAGTAAAGTCAACATTGAACCTGTATCTAGCAATGCCCTTGCTCTATGGAACTTTCCATTACTGTCAGCTAGCTCTAGTAACACTGTCGGTAATAAAACTGGTGCCTCATGGGTAGTGTTGAGCTGAGAATGATCAGAAATGCATGTGTCATTTGTTAAAAATGACTTATTTTTGTAAAAAATTCTTTTATCTATATGTGCTGATTTGTCAGTGTAATTATTATTTAATTTTATGGCGTTCTGCTCCCGATCAGCCTCTACTCACTTATGCCTTATCTACAGTTACCTACGGTCTTCGGCCCAGCCCTTTTCTTGCAAACCGCTCCATCCTGCAACTGGTCTCTGATGAGGGACATCGTTTCCCCCAGGCAGCAGAGGTTCTCACCCGTTCCATTTTTGTTGATGATATCTTAACAGGCCACAACTCAGTCGCAAATGCTCAGGCTCTGCAGACCGAACTCATCGAGTTATTGGCCCTAGGTGGATTCAATTTGCGAAAATGGACCTCTAACTCCCGAGAACTTCTAGACCGTTTCCCAGACGATCAGTGTGACATGCCTAAAGATTTCGATCTCTGCCCAGACACGAATGCCATTAAGGTACTTGGTATGCAATGGATACCACAGATCGATATGTTCACCTATAGCATCTCAATCCGGCTCGAAGGACCAAAATTTATGGTGTGTTAAACCACTTAGTCGTTATGTAATTGGGGCTGAATAATTATAGTGAGAATAACTAAGATGTTAAGGGAAAGGTGTACCTTGCGATGAGCTGAATGTTGCGCCTTGATAATGTGCGGATCGATTCGACACTTGCTCCTTTTATTGCAATTGCACTGAACCGGCGCCGGTTACCCCTTTATTATGAATTTTAATGTTTTTAAAGTTTTATTGAACTTTTTTGTCACCTTTGATGCAACAACGCGTACGTGAGTAACGGGCAGACACGAACCACAGATAACTTGTCTATTTCGAGGGGCGCGCGGAACCCTGCCCTTTGAGCCAACTCACGTCACGTCATTCTGGCGTGAACAAATATGATTAACTTGATTTGTTTTTTTAATCTGGGTCATTCATTAATTTTAATTGTTGTTATTTTTTACATAAATTTCAGCAGTTTTTTTTTAAATGCGCTACTTGTATGTGTTTTCTTTGTATGTATAACAATGTAAGCTGTCTGTATCCAGAAGGGTTCCATCCAATTTTATTTAAATTATGTTTAATTACTTACGCTTAATTACTAAGCTTATAATATATGATCATATTTTTAAAATACATAATGTAAGCACAAAAAATCAACATCATAATATTTTTTATCATTTAAACGTCGAGTCTCTCAAAATTCAGAATCATTGAGATGTGTGGGAGAGGGCGCTGCGGTCTCACGTACCGGATCACAGTTAATTGCACCTTCCAATCTATAAATATATTAATCAAATTTAATTCGGTTCTGACGTGGAATTAATCAGTAGTTCAGCTGCCGAGCGCTCGTGTGTAGTGACGTCACGCGCTGATACTATAACGTGTATTGTTGCTTATTTTCTGAAAATCATCTAGTTCTATGTTCTACCCGGCTGATGGTAAGCGGCTACCGTAGCTTATAGACACTTATAATACCATAGGTATCAACTAGCGCATTACCGACTTTGAACCACCCTACTCCAAGGAGCTCTGAAAACCCTAATCAACAAAGGAACACAAAGCTATTTGGCTGCGATCTTCTGTAGGGTGGAGGTATTCCACATGTTGGGCTGCCTCATTTAGAGAGAAATCTCCAAAGAAATTTGCCCTCTCCCTGTCTCTTGGTTACGTTTGGTTTGTATAAAATAAATTTATTTGTTTTGTATTTTGTTATTTAAATATTTTTGCTCGTACGAGTATATTATTATAATTCCAAGCGTACGATATATTGTTTATCTGAGTTGAATGATAGTTTCTTCCTGGTCGTGACACCTCATCAGAAAAAACAATTACACATACGAGCATTTTATGTGGTTTTCCAGAAGACTGTGGAAAATGAAAACTGAATCTAGAAAATGAAAATTCTACGTTAAAGATGCTGATCGAAGTTTTTAGTTCGGCAACTGACTTGTTAACAAGACATGAGTGCCGATGGCGTGTTGAAACTGATTTTGTAACTTGTTGAGCTCAAGTTAGTTTCACAATTTAAAATAGTAACGCCGCCATGACTAGAAGTATAATTTATGTGAGATTCTCAATATCAAAGATTAGTTAATCAACCTCCTATTCTGATGGTATTGTACGACCTACACTACCCTCAGAGCTAGGAAAATAAATATTTAACAAAATATAATATAAAATTATCGAAGTTGTAAGAGAACTTGTCCTAGGGGACAATAACTCCAAAATTGCTTCGTCTTTCATTCATCTCTAAGTAAAGTTAATTTCTTTCACAATATTTTTTCACGAAAATAAATTAGAGCTTTTAACGGCTTATATATGTTGTTACGAAAGGGAGTCATAATGGCTTAGTGCCCGACAGTGTAGACGGTGTACACTCGACTATCGCGACGCGTTTCATTAACAACGTGCAAACAAACTGTGAGAATAACTTCATTCCATAGTATTATAATTTATGTAAAATATCATGTATAAAATGGAAACATACTTGAGTTATGTAGTAGATCCGTGAAGAATGACTTGTCTACCTGGTTACTATGTTGTTAACCGCTTATAATACCTATTATCGGTGTGTTGGAAAAAACGTACTAAAACCAGATTTGCCATAGTAAAAAAGTACACATAATAGTTTTTTATTTTTCTGAACATTTATAGTATTAAAGACAATCTTATATTTGCTACTTATATAATGCTACTTTTGGTTGTACACAGACTAGTTTTGACGGCTGTAAAACAGAGCTGTTATTCGTGGTAAAATTGGTTTAATTTTGGTAAAAATAATTTTTAAAATAACTTAATAAAGTAACACTCAAAGTCGCGTGTAAACACGAGCGCTGATGCAACAATGTCTCGTAATTCCTGGAAGTACAATAAATCTTTGACTCTGTGACGACTGAGACACAAAAAATGTTATTAGTTTTGCGTAGCGGCTACGCGAAGCGTAGTACTAATGTAGCGCTCGCGTAGCGAGAGATGTAGCATGTCGTAGGAACACATATACCTATAGATGGTCGATGGTATTGCACAATAATGTGTATTGTAATATGAAATACAGGCCGCAGCGGACGCGAGCCCTCTTTCACAATATCATTTCGGAAGCAAAGTATTACCTGTACATAATATTAATAACGATAATGTTTTGTTATAAAGTCACTTGTCAGCTGTTCAGTTGGTGCAGTGAGCTTAATATGGGTTTTTTCATCTTCATGTAACTCAAGGTAGTTAAATAAATAGTTAATAAATTTAAAATATATATAAGTATGTGGCCGACCGCCGCTCGACGTGCTATCTCAACATGTTATTATAATTGTTGTTATATCGATTTTCGATCGATTCTTTGAATAATATAATCACTGGCAATAACAAACAAGAAACGAGGAAACTGCTTTAAAAATCAAATATTGTTTTTATCCGAGTGAGAATGCGACACGAGACGACACAAGGCGGGCCGTGACGTGTCGAAACGCACTCGTGTGCTCTCATTGCAAGAGCGCTCCACACTATTACAAATTTCAATACGAAACAATTTGATGTATGTATTTTATGTATAAACAAGCAACGTTTCAAACACCAGGTTTAAAAGTAATTAAAAAGTCAATCCATTAACAAATATTTGATCTTGAAATTATTTTAATAAATATGAATTTAATAAATATTTATTATATGAAAATATTCTAACTATGCAAATTATTTTAATTTTATAAATTGAATTATATGATTCGATTTGTTGACTAATAATTTGTAAATTTAAATATTCGCTCATCCCAAACTTAAATGCATACATATCTCTTTCCGTGTACTAGTTCAGTGTTGATTACCTTCGTTTATTAAAATTAATAAATAATTATGTGTGAGAGTACCCGGGTAGCGCGGAGCCGCGCCGCCTGCCCAGTAGCGCCGCCCGCCAAATTACACCTCGTGTCTCATTACTGTACTGATATTTTTTCTTTAGGATTTAGAAAAATATCGGTCAGTGTGAAAATGATAATTAAATTTTGTAAGTTATATGTAATTAGATATTGTTAATTATTCTTTTTATATTTAAATCATTATGCAAGCGCGTGGCGTAACATTATTGTATGCATTATTATAAAGTAAAAGTATATTATATAAAATGCCACCAAAATACTAAATTTATATTGTTGAAGTGAAACTTCTTATGCGACTTCCAACACGTTAAACGTTTAAGGCACATTATCGGTATCTCCTCTTTGTGTGAGCCAGAGCGAGAGAGCAATATATTATCGGTCTCTCCTCTTTGTGTGAGCCAGAGCGAGAGAGCAAATGTCGGTGTGTATGTATATTGCACACTGTTTAAATAAAATATGAAATATCTTTTAAAATGAAGTTTCACTACTATCGAGTGTGAATCGCACATACACCTTTTTTTTAATTCTGTAAAATATCGTAAAATAACGGATGTTTGATAGTTTTTTTTTATTCAATTGACATTTCAACAAAAACTATTGTTTTTTAAAAGTTAACGGTTTTTGTGTGATAACCTTATAATTTGTATAAAATGGTAAAGATAATAGAGTCATAAGTATTGTGAGGCGTTACTTATTAAGATGACTTATTTACAATGATAGTAGGCGAATATGGCAGTCAGAACGTTCCTACTGACTTGGAATTATTCAAAATGCCCATCAATAAGGCAAACGGTAGAGCCTCATATCATGGCCATGCATAGAATGATTATTCGTAAGCTGAAGGTGACGCGAGCATCGCGTAGTCTAGTCTAACTGTATATCACTAAATCATTCCTAGCCTCATTGATCTGCCACACACGACTACTTCCGTTCATAATAGCCTCTTGTCTATTTGCAACTTGCTTTGATACACCTAGGTATGTTTTAAATTAATCGTCAGATACCATCTAGACAAAACAGGCGAAAGCTATTTATTTACTTATGGAACAATGCTTTGCTCAATTTCCTAATTATTACAAATCTTATTCAGATATATGAGTCTGGTGCAGTCGACAGGCGCTCATTAGATTCACACAGTACAACGTCATTAATTATAAACTAGCGCCACAATAAATCAATATTAGTAATTGTAATAAAATGTAAAACATAAACTAAATATGCTAGAACACGTAAGCGGTACATACATACATACAGGCGGCCAATCCATTATCCTTCTTATAGAGTAAGAAGGTTAGAACAAAATTAATTACACAAGAATAAACATAAACAGAATTAATCATTATCGTCTGTTGTTTGTTTGTTTATTTGTTCGTTTGTATTAGTTGAATACATTTCTAAGTACTAACTCTGTAAGGTTTACACATCATCTCATCTCTGTTTACATTTACACAGTTCAAGATATTTGTTTGTTTAAAACGTGAGCGGGGAGCGGAGAGCGGGGGGCGGACAGCGGGGAAGAGGGTACTCTTTGATTTTATTAAAAATACTTTGGTGAAACTTATTATAATAGCAGTGCAGCGAGACGGGCCCGGTCCGCCACTCGCGCTCTGCCTTCACGTTCATATCGGGTAACACGGCCCTCTGTCAGGGTTGACTTGCTCCGGGCTCTATCCGCTGGTTGCTACGCTACGTGCCGCCTCGCTGCTACTCCCTCACATATTCAACTCAACCGATCAACTATTCCCCATCCCTATACTATTAGGACAGGAACGTCGCTTAGATTGATAATACTTCGTTACACTATGTTCAGTTAATTATAATACGTTTTACTACAAGTACTGTTCCCTAATGAAACACTCGGATCTCAGGAGGAAAAAAATGCGTGTAACATTTACGCGCGTTTTAAGTGTAACTTCTATGACCTTATAGCAGACTAGCTGTACCTGCAGGTCCGCTCGCATGGAATACAGAATCTATAATAAAAAGTAGCCTAAATTACTCCTTATAACATCAGCTATCTGCCAGTGAAAGTATCGTTAAAATCGGTCCAACCGTTTCGGAGATTAGCAAGAACACAAACAGACAAACAGACAAGTTTTTAATACATACATTTATATATATAATTTCATATGCATTTAGTAAAAAGCTGTTATTTTGACATTACTAATAGATACTTCAATTTTATTATATGTATAAAAATAGTATGGTTATATTTTATTAGTGACCATAGTAATTCACAAATCTCGCTAATTCTTGTATATATTCATTATAAACTGAAGTACCGCTGACTACTCGATCTCCTGTAAAAAACCGGGTAGTACTCAGAATATGTCTTCCAAAACCAGTAACGCTGTCAAAGGTTCTAATTAGTCGTGGGTCCTTAAGCCCAATTGTTTAGTAATTAACAATTACATTTATATCGTTGGTTTATTTTCCGATTTGAATCCAATCCTCACGATTTATTATAAAAAATGAATAATAATACTTTATTAAGGAAATAATGTATTTTTTCCTTTAAATTATCACTTGAAATGAGTTTCCCAGTTAGCGCGGTTTCTCCGCACAGACGTACCTAATGGGGAATATTTTATTATTAAACATTTGACTAAATATTGTGGCAACCGTCAGGGCTGTCACGCACTCAAACCGACTAATATGATTGATATAATTAGTTGTACATAACACGTAATAGTAACTCGTATAAAACGTAGCAAATAATGTCTTACTAAAATAGCATAATGTTTTTAAAATTATTTCACAATTAAAATAATCGATAAAAAATAATTATTAAATGTTTTTCCTTGGTAAACACATTACTTATACCAATAAGTACATATTTAGCATAAATAGATATATGTTTATATGAAGTGCACTCACTCATTCACTCACTGAACTGTAATTGTACATTATATATAGGAAGTGATATCTTCACTTGTGTTATTCAATATTCAATGCTTCGATGTGTGCGTTCTATTAGTGATACATGCTAGTGAGTTGGTAATAATATTTAATAAAACCAAGAATATTTAGAAGTACCTGCGCACCATTTATAGATAAATAAGAATTATTAATTCATTAACTCTTCGCAATAACAAACTACAATAACTAAAATGAATTTCATGTAGTAATGAGTTCTACAAGATTATCGGGTAACAGCCCTATCTGACTACTCCTCGTCCCTCGCTCCTCTGCCCCTCGCCCTTCGCCCCTCAATTCAAATCCAAATCCTCCGCGTAACATTAATAATGAAATTATTTAAGTCAAAACAACATCCACTAATGCCGACAGCGCCCTCTGCCGCGGATACCATGAATAAATATTAGAACTTGGCTGACATTAAACCAAGCCACTTTTTTAATTCAACGATGTTACCCTTAGTCTGAAAATGCTCTGCCGGGCGCGTGGGCCGGGTGACCCAACATTCACGCGACAGTAGGACAGTGGGCGTGAGTTCAGGACAAGCTAGCGGTATTCTATGTATTCACCGCGAGTTTTTTTCTAATTTTACATCTAATTGGCTTTCACCGTCAACCGATAGCATTGTTTATATTCTTAAAATAGTATTAAAACAATGAAATACTTCTGGCTAGTATTTCAGGGTTTAATAACCAGCGACTTAACAGCGCTCTGTTCAGAGGATCGTGTTGTAAACAGAATAGCGCTAATAATGGTTATACTGACAGTTAATCTGATCATAAAGTTGTATGGCTTTGCTTGCCGGGTGGAATGTTGGAAAGAGCGTCAAATATTGAATTGTAAAAAGCACGGCCGACCATAATTATAGAGTTAATGCCCAAATGAGATGTCAGCGGTACGGGGCGGGGTGGCCGGCGGCGCTGTGTGTGATCGCCCTTATTGTATTCATAAAAACTTATTCATTAAATACATCAGCGTCGGAACAGATGCTAATACCATATTTATTATACAATACAACGTTGTAAATCTTTCCAGATCACTTCAAACGGTTACGAATGTCAAGGATATTCGAATCAATTTCCCATTCCTAATGAATTCTTTTAACTAATTGTATTAGGGGTTCAAGTATGAAATTGCCGTTTCGTAATGAAAAATTACAATCTTTTTGTAGGATTAAATGTATTTATTTAATCAAAGTATCTACCCTCGTTGTTTATACATTTCTGACATCTAATAGGAAGAAGTTTTAAATATTTCCGATAAAAATCTGTGGTCCTGGACTTCACAAAATGTGTGAAGACATTTTGCATTGTGTACTGCTTTTTTTCTGGGATGAAAACTTTTTTTCTGTATATCTGATAATTTTCCAAACTGCAGAAAAGTGGTAGTCGGTTGGGGCAAGGGCCAGTGAGTATGGAGGATGACGGGGGGTTTCTAACTGCAGTGGTAAAACTGTTTCTCGAGCAGTGTGAGGTTTGGTGTCATTATAGAGCAATAATGATAAAGACTGATTGACAAGTCGCGGCTGTTCTGCTGCGAGTTTCGCCATCATTGTTCGGAGTTCTTTAGAGAATTACGATCTGAAGTGGTGCTCCAAACAACTACCATCACGTTTCTGTGGGTATGCTACGTATTAGGGCATTGTGTTGGCGTTTCACTTGTGGTCAGCCATTGCGTTGTTTGCTTGCCATTATCGTAAGGGGTCCACTTTTCGTCACATGTCACAATTCGGTCCAAAATCCCTTCATTTCTACACCGGATTAACAAGGTCAGATAACGTCAACGCGCGCTGCTCTGCATATCAGTCAAATCAAAAAATGGGTTCCATTTTTCAAGTTTTTTAATTTTACTGATTTTCTGCAAATAAGTCAATATTGTGGGTACGCTAACGTTAAACCGGTCAAACTATGCCGCATCTCTTTGGTAGTTTGACAAAGGATGGGCTTTCACTATCACCTTCAATTCATCGTTATTTACCTTAGTGGTTGGTCTTGCCAGTGGTTCATTTTTCAGGTCGAAGTTTCCACAATGAAAGCAGTTAAACCAATAACGCACAGTGCGTTCGTTAGCTGTATCCTCTCTAAACACAGCATTGACGTTACAAGCGTTTTCTGCTGTGTTAGTCTCACGTCGGAACTCGTATTCGAATATTAAGTACTCTTCTTCTTCTTATAAAATGACAACGCGTGTGTGTACACAATTCCGCCAATGTCACGTGAATAGTAATGTTCTCTGATTTTCGCTGTAAAAGCTCAAAATAATTGAAAGTCGAACATCAAATTTCATGTCATTTTTTAAATTTAGAATGTTATAGTTTTCCTGCGAAATAGTTTCACTTTGAAATCTGACACTATACAGGTTTAACATTTATTCAAAGTGACTTTTTTTTTTGACGAACTTTCTAAACTGTTAGCCTTAGGGACCCTGAAGCCTTTTCGGCTTTCACAGCTTCACCGGGCTTGGGGGCGAACGCTAAAGGCACTCAGCCTCGAAAGCGTTGCAATAATTCCGAGGGTGCCAAAGTGGCCGGACCTCGGCTCGGACTGTTGCGCGTATGCTAAGAAGTTGCGATCTGGCTAATTCCCTATCATTCGCACTAAACTAACTATACATATATACATGTTTCTTCCCCCTGGGAGGAGGCAAGGAACATGTGTATGTGTATTTAGTGATCTGAATTTTTTTGTCTAACTAGGCAAAACAAAGGAAAAAAGGTCCCTTACAGAACCAATGTACCTATGTGGCGTGCATGGTGTATGATGCTGTGAAAGCTAGTTGCATGTAGAGAGTCAGTGTATCGCGCGAGCGGCTGCTTGGCTCAAGGGCTCAATACTGATGGATCGGACCTAAGCTTGAGTTGCCGCAGAGGATGGCGGGTGTGCGGGAGCGAAGTTAACCGTACGTCCCTTGCGGAGAGTACGGTGGTTTCGCGGGCGTGGGCGCAACCACGCATCTGTGTGTTACGGGAGCGGACGAGTAAAATTCGTTTGCTTTCTCCTGCAACGACCGATCCTGTGCTGCCTGCAACCAGCGGCTTTTTTTTTTTTAACGTGGAGGAACCCTTCATGGGTACACACCCGCCCGGGGGGACGAGTGGTTGTGGACTGCCATTTAAGTGTAGCTATTCTTCGGGCTATGTCGGTGACTTTGGTTCTCCTGCGGATCTCCTCATTTCTGATTCGATCACGCAGAGAAACTCCGAGCATAGCCCCCTTCATTGCCCTTTGAGTGACTTTGAGCTTTCTTATGAGGCCCACAGTTAGCGACCACGTCTCAGCACCATATGTAATCACTGGCAACACACACTGGTCAAAGACTTTCGTCTTGAGACACTGCGGTATCTTGGCCGAGAATATGTTACGTAGCTTCCCGAACGCTGCCCAGCCGAGTTGGATTCGACGATTGACCTCTTTCTCGAAATTGGATCTACCTAACTGGATTGTGTGTCCCAGGTAAACATAATCTTCAACAATTTCAAGCGTATAGTCTCTGATCTTCACGGGAGTTGGCGCTACATGGACGTTCGACATAATCTTCGCCTTGCCCATGTTCATTCTAACACCAACTCGTTCAGAGGCTCTACTGAGGTCATCGAGCATCGCACGGAGGTCCTCCATGGTGTCCAAGACTACTATGTCGTCGGCAAACCGAAGGTGAGTGATGTACTCGCCATTTATATTGATGCCTAGTCCTTCCCAGTCCTAAAACCTTGAAAAAATCTTCCAGTGCAGCGGTGAACAGTTTAGGAGAGATAACATCTCCTTGTCTGACTCCCCGCCGCAACAGGATAGGTTTCGAATTCTGATCCTGCAGTCGAACTGACATAGTGGCGTTCTCATACAAACAATTCAACACTTCGATGTACCGGTAGTCTACTTGGCACCGCTGGAGAGATTGTAGTACAGCCCAGGTCTCAATCGAATCGAAGGCTTTCTCGTAGTCCACAAACGCTAAACAAAGGGGCAGGTTATACTCTTCAGTCTTCTGTATAACCTGCCGTAATGCGTTTATGTGGTCTACGGTACTGAAGCCCTTTCGGAAACCGGCTTGTTTGGGGGGCTGGAAATCGTCGAACTTGTGAGCGAGACGGTTCGTAATAACTCTCGAAAACAGCTTATAAACATGGCTCAAAAATGAGATGGGCCTATAATTCTTCAATAGGGTATTGTCACCCTTTTTGAAGAAGAGTACCACCACACTTTTGTTCCATGCCTGCGGCGTTTTACCTTCGTGGATGACGGAATTGAACAATGTCTGAAGGGCCCTCAGTACTGGTTTACCACCCACCTTCAATAGTTCGGCTGTGATTCCGTCATCTCCGGGAGCTTTGTTGTTTTTAAGCTGTTTGAAAGCCATACTAATCTCGTACAAGCTGACGTCCGGGATGTCTTCTGTGTAGTGTCGGGTCAATCTAGCTCTTGGGTCTTTAGCTAAATTTGTAACAGGTTTCTGTGTTGATTTGTATAACTGTCCATAGAACTTCTCGACCTCTCTCGAGATCTCAGGTTTGGATGACACAATTCTGTCGTCTTCAGTCTTCAGCTTTGTAAGCTGGCTTTGCCCAATAGACAGATCTCTTGCGAATACTTTTGAACCTTTGTTTCGCTCTATCGCGTCTTTAGTACGATTAGTATTAAATTGGCGTACGTCGGTTTTCAGTGACTTTGAGATCCGTCTATTAAGCTGCCGATAAGCACAGGCATCACCTGCACACTGCACAATCATCTCACGCCTCTCCTCCATGAGTTTTAGAGTAGAGTCCGAGAGTTTTTTGGTTCTGTTTGTACGGCGGGTCTTAAAGAACTTGGAACTAACCTAACCCAACCGTATGGACAGTTTCCACGAACCCGTCATTATAATTGTCCACGCTGTTTTCTAGACAATGAAAATTCTATTACGTTCCCACAAATAGTAGTCACTTTCCATTGATATGTGATTGACGACAAAAGTGGATAAATGCAGTAAAAAAGTATATATATTATATATATGTAAGTATGAGTTTGAATAACATTTAGAAATTACTAGTAATGTTATTTGCAAAAATAGTTAAGTTTTGTTTTACATAGTAGTACTATTCAATACAAACAAATCTGTCATTACCTCAAATAAACGATATAGCACTATCCGGAGAATTTATTAAGTAGATTAAAGCACAGACGTGCCTTATATTTGCGAACTGCTCTTCTAATATTTGTATTACAATCTAGCTGAACAAGGGCGACATGGACATACATAATAATATAGATAATAATTATGTGAAAAACGAGTTCAGAAAATACTGTAGTACAGTTATTTTGACATCATAAATAAATCTTAGTTTGAGCTACAATTTTATCTATAACTGCATTTTCATGATTCCTTACTGTTTCTTCTACGAGTACTTCTAAGACTTGCTCGAACTCGAAGAGATTCTGGCCCTTTGACATATTCTGACCACGTTGACGATCGTTATTAATCGGCCCAAAACCCACGTTTTATAATTTTAATCACAATAAAAATGATTTAAATGTAATTTAAACATTGACGGAAAAACGGTGACCGATCTGTTTTCTTCTTTTAACCACACTTTGGCTCTCGTCTCGATTTGTGCTGCCACACACATATGGTTCGTGCACGTTCCCTATCATATCGTGTTAATGTAATCCATTATTTAAATATGGAAACAAATAAGTAAATAGTTTAAAATTTAGTTGAATAGCTATGTCTTGGCACAGTTTTGTTTGATTTGTAAAATTTATGCGCGTCTGAGAGTGACCGTCGACGCGAGCTCTGAGAGGAATACTCCTGAAAGTTAATACCCCTTAGAACAAAGCTAGGTAAGAATATACAAAGAAGTCATAACAGCAACAACTAGATATGATTCAATAAGAGCGCTTCGGCGCACCGTCTGCCAACCAATACCAAGACTAACAGATTTGAACGGACTGTGAGCTCTCCTGAGATCGTGTTTAAAACAAATTTACAAAATGTTTATCGACTTTATCAATTAATTTAAGAATATGCGTACACTCGGCTGACCCACCGGGTGCCGGGGCGGGTAATAGGGGGGGGGGGGTACAGACAGAGTTACTAAAAATAAAATCACTTGAATATATCGTGAATTCGTAAGGGTTCGACTAAATATTAACAGTGAGCGTGTTCTGCTCCAGCTGACTCACTGTTTGTTCAACTAACTATACATAAAACATTCATAGAATTCATTTTGTGAGTAGATGTAGCCGAGGAGGTGAAAGCACCAGACGAGTGCAAGTTGCCCACCCTTTATTTCCACTTCAAGATAAACATTTTTTTAATTAATAGGAATGATAGGCGTTCATCCAGATAACCGTTTTTATACTGTCTAAATAACTGAACATGACTTGTACATTGACTGATCCTCAACAAAGCTAGTCACTATGAGAGGACGAGACAGGCGCGTAAGTTATGCAAGCGGAGAGTCAGTTCCCACAACAAATTTACAAGAACTTCGATAACATTTTTATAATATCGTAATATTATCAGCTGGTTTATAAAACTAAACCTGTGTTTGTGACCAAATTAGAATGACGACAGCGCGCGTCACAACGATGTGCAAAACTATCGAAGGATTATAACTAACATTACAAATATTCTAAACGTAATAGCGTAGACGTGACTGACAGGGTTGAAATAACACCACATTCCTTACTACTTTCCGAGAGGATTCTAACGGGATCTGTACACCGGACATGTCAAACTTCTATGTATGAATGGTCGCGTATTAAAGAAGGCCGCATTCAGGCCGGTATGACAGCGGCGATCGTCGCGTCGACGGACTACCAGTCTCTAGGAGATTGTACCGTGCTTACCATAATGTAGTGTCGTTACTTTGTTCGTGTGACCTGTACGCGCATCTCATGTATAACTTGTTTGACGTAGCACATATTACGATTATCATAAAAATTGAATAGCTTGTGTTAGAATTTGGAGAGATTATTTGATTATTTATTGTTTATAGACATAGAGAACTTTTTAGTTCGTGCCGAGATGGAGGTTACCGTAAAACTGTGACTCCGAAGCCCAGCGCGTGTGGTTCTGTTATGGATAGGAGAGGAAGGAATTAGATTGAACAGCTCTTCAGAACACTCAGACGGTACAATACAGACGGTAAAACACGCTCAGCGAGGCGATAATAATAATATTTTAATATTTTTAATACGAATAACAACTGACAGCGGTTCCGGCAACAAGCGACTGTAGTGTGACAACAGTACTACACATACTCGTACGTCACTACGTCAGCCTCGTCCTCCTCAAACCTTTTAGTACCTCCCTCTCGACAGAACGATTTGAATCACATTAATAAATCGATTTCAAATCAATTCCATCCCCTTATAAAGTTCTGAGATAAAACATCCCTTCTTCGGATAAAATAATTTACTGATGAAAAGATAATTCAGTTAGAGGATCAACGCCAGAGGCTAGAGGCCACACCGGCTTATTTATATTTCATACGCAAAAACCTAACGCACACATATTTTTATCCGCTTACAAAGAAATCCGTAAACACCGGCCGGTAAGTCGCGCCCGTCCGGCGCACAACGGACTCCGGCCGGACCTTAATCTGCCATAAACAATCGCAGTAAAAACCTGGATATAGTCGATTCACAAAGTCATTGAACGCGGTACCAGACTACCCGGAGTACATTTACTGGCTGAACTAAACTACACTCTATATCTAACACATTGACGTACTCAATCGATTGACACGAAATTTAAACATTCATACACGTGATACAGAGTGTACAAAAATGAGCTGTGTGTAAAACAAGATAGAGTTTATATTCACACGGTCGCGGCTGCGGTCGGACAGAGTGAGATGAGGCCAGACCGTTTAATCTGGATGTTTTTCCGGCGATACATCAGAGCGACGCGGCGCGCGACACGCGACGACCCTCGCCGACAAATTGTATCAAATTCACTGATGTACGTCGCGCCACGCCGCGTCCCTCCCCATCCCGCAATATCTCCGTGCACCCCATAGCAACGACACCAAAAAGTAAATAGTAAAACTAAGTTGTAGAGGATTATATAAATATTAAAGCACTGTAGCTTCACTAGTATACAGCGCGGCAACCTCATGTGCGTGTCAGCAAACACGTCACTGCGTGCACACTCTACACTCCACGCCTCACACACACGGCGACGGGTTCTGTAAAATCTGTAAAACAAGTTTTATTAACGAAAGGGATTACAGGTGGACGAGAGTGATGTCTGGAAGTGACTGCCTCTCTCTCTCTCTGTGTACGTCCACTAAAAATTACAACCAATTGTAAACAACTGTTATACTTAAATATTAAAAAATAAATATCACTAAAAAATATTTGATAAATGCGACTGAGTTTCTGGACGGATCCGAACCGATAGTAGAGTTTTGATATGCATAAGTAGGTAGCTTCTCAGAGCCTAAACTAAATTAAATATTTTTATACTTTTGTTTTTGATTTTCGCGACTCCCATACACACTGCATTCTGCAGTGCGGTCTACTCGAAATATCTCACATAGATAAAAATATGTTGGTATTATTATATTTGTAATATTTTTGAGTTATACTTTGATTTCATCACTTCACTAGAGTTCGTGTCTGCGCGGCGGGTTTACTTGCAAAGACTATTTATGTACAATTTTCATTCAATAATTAATTAGTAAGAAAGCTTCACTTAAATTAGCAGCAGATGTAGTTGGAATAGTTCTGATCTCCCTCCGGCGTGGCTTCTCGGAGGCGCACACGCACGCACACACAACAAGACGGGGCATTTTAATTTGTTGTAAGTGGTGTTTGGTTGGACTGTATTTGAAACTGGTTCGAATTAGAGACCGCACATAATTATTGGCCAAATATGTACAATAATAACAGGATGAAACCTTTCCTCGCCATTACTGCCTGGCTCTAGGACATTTTCTTCTTACCGCCAAAACTCCGTTTCGAAGTTCCGTGTATGAATACCATTTGCCGCACCGTCATCAGGGCATGTTGTCACGAAACCAATGATAATGGTATGGTTCGCGTATCAAAACGACAAATTACCGGGGTTCATTTACACAATCACATACACAATCTACGGCTGAATTAGCAGCAGCTTTCGACGTTAGCGTCAAAACAATATTGGTCCAATTGCGTCAAATTGGCAAGGTAAAAAAGCTTGACAAATGGGTGCCCCACGAACTCAATGATCGCCAGGATCCTGGTTCAGCACCTAAACAATGCCCTAAACGAAAACTTACCCCTAGAAAAGTGATGGTCACTGTTTGGTGGTCTAGCGCCGGTGTGATTCATCACAGCTTCTTAACAAACGGGGTGAGCATTACTGCAGATATGTACTGTGAAGAACTGAACACAATGATGGAGAAGCTGGCACATCTCCAACCAGCATTGGTCAATCGCTCGTCTCGCTGCTCCTGTACGACAACGCGCGACCTCATACTGCACTACAGACGGTCTCCAAGTTGCAAGAACTGGGGTTGGAAGTTCTCCGTCATCCGCCCTACTCACCAGACCTTGCGCCTACAGACTACTACTTTTCCAGAATTTGGATAACTCCTTGGCGGGAAAAAACTTGAATACCCGAGAGGCAGTACAAAATGCCTTTGAAGAATTTGTTGCCTCCCGTCCAGCTGATTTCTTTAAGAAGGGCATCAATAAACTGCTACTTCACTGGCAAAGATGCATTGATTGCATGGGTTATTATTTCGATTAATACAAATAAAAAATACATGAAAAAACATCGTTTAAATTTTTTCATACAAAAAGGCAAATTCATAGGTAAAGACCTAATATTAGAAACAATATAATATATACATATTGTTTCATCAAACATTATTTTTTCCTACGTCTCTCGCTCGTATATCAGCACCGCCATCTTTGTTTTTCTCGGCAACCCATATTTCTTTTTCTATGGAATTTTGTATCTTTCTTCTATCTATATACTCGTATATATAAAATTCCCGTGTCAGAGTATTAGTTGCCATACTCCTCGAAAACGGCTTGACCAATTTTTATGATATTTTGTATGTATTTTTACCTATATTTTATAATAGTCATATTAGTAATTTAATCATTTTTAACCTTGGTCGATAATTGATCAATTATCGCTAGATCAGTTATCCCCGCCAGGCGTCTACCGGTGTCACTTCTCACCCAGTAAACAGCACGGAATAGGTATGAGAACGAAGCCGATCTCCGGTCTCTCTCACACAAGAAACCTTTTCTTTCCCTACACAGTTTTCGGCCATTGTTATTGTTTATGCAACGAGCGTAGTAATGACGTTTACAATTGTCATTTTACTTTCATATTATGCTCATTCAGAATTGGTAATTGGTGCTATGGACAAGGAACGCCCGCATTCTCATGCTCTCAAATTTATAAATGAGTCAGCGGGAATGTATTGCCTGTCAGGAAAGGTGCAAGTACTTGAAATTGAAACACCACCTGAACCCTTGAACGGTTTACTTATCGGTACGGATCCAGAATCTAACCTGTTCCTACATTCAATACGAATATTCAATTCATGTTTCCAAATGGCATCGTTCGGAGCAACAGAAATAATTAGAAATAGTGCTGCAAATGTTCAACAATTCAATTCAACATTCAAAATCAAAGGACAAATTTTTCATAAAGTGTGCTCATTGCTGCCAATGCCAAACGAACCACATAGATTTTTACAGACCTACTTTATGGGCGGTGAGAATTCCGGAAGCGCACTTGCCAATCGCGTGGATGCACGTTGTGGCTACTATAACCTCAATTGACTTTTTACCAAACGTATCGTTGGCGAGCTGGACGCTCTATTGAATGAGCTCAATGAATTGTTGGACATATTCAAATCACACATGCACAAATTTCAAAGTGATAATCACGCTATTGTCATCAATCCTGATAAAACACCAGCTGGAGCGCACATTCGTAGATTTAATGCACCTGTTGCTGACAACGTTGCTGGAATCATGGTTGACGATCAGCTGCATGTACCGCTGCACGAGAAATTGTGATTCGGAGAAGAAATAATAATCTCCTGTTCATCGCTGATACACACCGTTCATATGACGATCTCCAATATCCGCTAATGTTCTGGAAGGTTCAAGACGGATTTTGCATAAATATTAAACAACGATATCCCATAACAGGTTCTTCATTCATTATAAACTTGATCATTACTCATTTAATAAAAATAATAATTTATTAAACTTAATTAAATTGAATTAATATTTATGAATATATTATCACAGGAGCTGAAACAAACAAGAACGTTAGCTCGAACGATGCGTATCCATTTATGAGTAGACGCGGTCAGGACAACGGCATTCTACGATGTCATGAGCTTTGTCAACACTTCATGGTCGACATGTACGTGAAGATAGAGAGCAAACGACTACGATACTTGCGAAATAATCAACAAAAGCTGCGTGCGGAAGAATATATTCACTTGCGAGATGCATTTGTCAACGACGCCGACGCCGCTGAAATATACAGTCCTGAGTATTACAGAATACCAGAATATTACAGTAATGAGTTTATACCTCGTCATTCTACCATCATCGTACATAGGTAATCCACGTCATATGCAAAAATATATACAGGATGCTCTGACTTTCGTGCGCGAATATGGACGACCATGTTTATTTATCACGTTCACATGTAATCCAAAATGGCCGGAGATTACATCTTTATTGCCTGGCCTAAATGCAATCCATCCTTATGACATTACATTCCAGCCCGAACAGAGACATTGTGGGATAATCACAAAGATTCAATGACAGATGATATATTGCATCAACATCGTACACGGTGCAATGATTTAACGTAACATTCAGCGACGCTATGTACAGTGAAGCATTGATTGCGACTGAAAATCTTTGCATTATCATTACCAAGTAACCATTCACTCATTTCTGTATGATTTCGCCAAATCAATGTGCATCTGATTTAATGAACACTGAAATGAACTGCAGTACAATACTGTAGAAATGGCAGCGATTGTTAGTCGCAATGCCCCACTAACGAATGAGGCAAAATATGGCAAAATAACGTTTGCTGGGTCACCTAGTCATTACATAGTATAAAACAAAGTCGCGTCGGTCTGTCCGTCCCTATGTATGCTTAAATCTTTAAAACTACGCAACGGATTTTGAAGCGGTTTTTTTAATAGATAGAGTGATTCAAGAGGAAGGTTTATATGTATAATACATACATGCATAATATTGTAGAGAAACACTGATAAATTTAGAGGTTTGTGATGTCGTAAATAAACACATTTTTTGCGCTTACGTTGCAAACGCTGGCCGAACCTCACGAGATAAATCCAAATAATGTACTACAGTATTGTACACATTAAAAAGGTCAACAAAAAAGTCTGCGATGATATATGTCTATCTCTTAAGGATAACCCACAATAACCATTTTTTATCCTTTAAATTTTACGGGGAAAATTGGCTTATTTACGAAGTGATTTTAAGCAATACAGCATTAATCCTTATCCAATTAAGTACCTTAAATCCATTGTCCATTTAATATATATCAATATGGCTCTTTACAGAATGTAATTTAAATGAATATTTCCGAAGATATTTCAGATTTAAAATGCATGGTCATAGCGGTGCGGCGGTACCGGCCCTATATAACATGGTCAATTATATGTCGCTCTTTCAAGAGTAACCTCTAAACAAAATATGTTTGTATTGTGTAATGACAAAAAAGCTGTAAACTTTGTTTAAGGACATTCTGTAGGTAGTAGGTATATTTAGTATCAGCATTACACCCGTGCGAAGCCGGGGCGGGTCGCTAGTAACAAACGGTTGCACTCCACGCAATCCGCTGTGCTGGCTTCAATCTCCTTGACCACCCACCATATTTTCCGGACTTAGCTCGCAGTGATTTTCACTTATTCACAAAGTTAAAAGAGGAAATTCGTGGAACTAAATTTCACGATAATGATGCGGTTATGACTGCCGTAGAGGAGTTTTTTTCGAGACTCGAGAAAAACATTTTTTTTCGCAAGGAATAATAAGTAAGTTAGAAACGCGTTATTCTAAATGCATTGCATTGGAGGAAGATTATGTAAAAAAATAAAATATTTTTGTTTAAATTTTTGCATTTTTTAATATTGATTCCAAGAACTTTATGATTCACTCTCGTATAAATAAAATGATTGAACTTTGACGTTGCGCGCATTACTGGATAGATATTAATCATTTTGATCATACAATCTTTAGAAAGTTGGTTCTTATAAAAAAAATGCGATATCTTCATAAACAACAATTTTGTGATCCACGCGAGCAGAGCCGCGGGCACAGCTAGTAACAAATAAAAAAAACTAAGTAATCATAAAGAAGTTGAAACCCTTTCCTCATCTATTGAACGAGGCCAATAAATCCTAAGCTAACAGCGCCCGGTTACATTCACAACGAATTTGCATGTTTCCTTTAAGAAGCCCTCCTCAGTGCCCTCAGGAGAGCGGTGCCGAGAGGGACGCGACACTGACACAAAGAACACTCGCCACTCGGCACTCTCAGAGGTTCGACAGTTAATTGAGTTTTTTACGTTCAAAAACTTCTGAATCGCGTGACTTGAATATTTAAGTCTAATGAAATGTTAATGAGGAAAGGTTTTTCGACTTATTTAATAGAACTGTTGCGAGGCGGGTCACCTCGCCCCCGCCCCCGCCCTCGCCCCGTCCTCAGGCTTCCCCGTAATCCAGGCGCAGCTCATAGCGCCTGCAACCACTTACAAAAGCTACAGGTGCTAGGCTGATATTGATATCACTGACATCATAAAAATATATTCAACTATCTTTACACAGTATTTAGTAGTGTTGTTTTATTTTAACAAAACAAATGTACGTGAGTTTGTTTTGAGAAGCTTGTCACCGCTAACAATACTCACTGATGTGCCGAGCGATGCGACAGAACATAGAGAACTATATTATATATTTTTTACATTATACAGATATATTTTTTAATACTACTAAGATGGCAAACAAACGTACGACCCGCCTGATGTTAAGCGGTTACTATAGCCTATGGGCGCTTGTAGCTAGCACTAGCACCTTGCTAACCTTGACCCATATTCTCCAAAGAGATCTGGAAACGCCTCAGGAACACAGCTTAAGTTAATATATATATTTAAAAATTTAAGCACCGCAGATACTGCAGTGTCCTTTGAACAGAGCGTGTTGTCAATGATGACGTATGGTAACGAAACGTAAACGCCAACTATAGAATTCGTACGTAAACTCAAGATCTCAGAAAGAGCAAGGCTATACTCATATTTCCTCTGTGTGATCGAATCAAAAATGCGGAGACGTGCACAAAAATCAAACTCACCTACATATCTCTAAGAATGTAGTGCAAGTGGCCTTTACCTAGTGCTCATTAAACATCAATAATATGAGTATAATAGATAATATTAAAGATCAATAATACACATAATGTTAGTTATTCATCCTAATTTATTTTATCCCCTTCAAAGTATGCTCCTTCAGAAACGATACATTTACGCTCACGAATAATCCAACCATCAAAACATTTTTAAACGCTTTTTCTGAAATTGAGTTTAGTTCTTGTCGCGAATTCTCATTTATGTCTTCTATCGAATGAAAACGGTTGCCAAGAAGTGGTAATTTGGGTTTAGAAAAAAGAAAGTAGTCGGCTGGAGCCATATCAGGTAAATAAGGTAGCTGCTCGATGGTATTTGTTGACTTTTTTGTCAAAAATTCGTTCACAATGATGGCCTTATGTAAACGCGCATTATCGTGGTGCAAAATCCAAGAATTATCTTTCCATGAATCTGGCTTTTTTCGTCGAATTTGCTCTCTTCAACGCTACATCACGCTCAAATAATATACTTTATTTACCGTTTGACCTTCCGGTAAAAATTCCCAGTGCACACCGCGATAGTTAAAGAAAACAGTCAACATGACTTTGACTTTTGATCGACTTTGGCGTGGTTTTTTTCGGTTGTGGTTGCGCGGCGCCACTCCGAAGCTTGTTGACTAGTTTGCATGTGAAACTCGTAAACCCACGTCTCGTCACCAGTAACAATGCGTTTCATGAATGTTGGGTCGGAATTGGCTCGTTCTAGCATATCCTCAGCGACTCTCATGCGATTGAGTTCTTGGAGACTTCAGAGAGTTGAGGTCTTTTGGGACTAGCCGAGTGGCAACATGTTTTATACCCAAGTGATTATTTAAAATGATACGGATCAACTCGTGAAACACAGAAAGTTTAGCTGCTATTTCTCTAAAACTTAAATGAGGATTTTTAGTTACTATTTCCTTCACTTTTGTGATGTAAACTTCAGTTGAAGATGTTGATAGCCTACCAGGGCGAGGCGAATATTCGAGTATATCTCAGCCGCTTTTGATCGCTTTGTACCACTCATAAGCACGTGTTTTTGAGAAAGTCGATTCACCGTAATTCTTCTGTAACATTTTCAGTGCCTCTAAACAATAAATTCCATTGGCGATGCAAAATTTAAGACAAACAATTTGTTCGATGTTTTTGTCTGTTATGACATTCCACATACACACTAGATATGATCTAACTAATAACAGCACTGTATTTAAATTAAATGACAGACGCTACTCTTCGCCAAAATTAAAACAGTTGTGCCAATCTAACAACAAAAAAAAAGTTGGAACCATGAACAAATCATCCATTCCCGATACTTTTTTGACTGAATGTATGTAATCATTTTTATTTTCTGTTTTAGCACCAACGGTAGGATGAGCGCGAGGACTTTCACGTTTGGTTCATTTGATTCGAAAGGTTTCAGGCAAGGCTCCGTAATTAAATTATTATTAGTTTGAGACTTTATATTTCGTCTGTTAGAGACAGATTTAGAAATAGCAGGATTATTAATACCGCTACGAGTTGGCGGATGGTTACCCTGTTAAATAGTGTATACAATGGTATACGCAGACAATAAAATTATGTATGACGCAATTTTGTGTGTAGGTGTGTAATTCTTTAATAATATAGAAGATGTAAATATATGCCTGAGCATGACACGCACCACGGTAATAACTTTAGAAGAATTCTGAATTTCTCTCTAGAATGTTCATTTTATAATAGAGTTTTTGTTTATTTATAATTTTACTTTAGACTTCATCGAATTTTATATAGTTATCAACTTCTACCGTACAATTTAACAAAAATAATTTTTAACAGGTATTTGTTAATTCAGTTCGTTATAAATCACATTTGGCATTGCATTCGTTTCATAAAAAATAAAAGTGTAATCTAGGTTTTATTTTACTTGTGTTTGTGAAATTTCTATAAATTTCCATATAAAAGTCTGCTACCTTATCAGCTGTATATTTATATAATATTAGCAACCGCCCGTGACAAAATAATATCTTTAATACCCTCGTTAAAAAACCTTTTAAAACCTCGTTAAAAATCACTGAGGAATAAAACCTCGCTAAAAAATTGAACGAGAACTGGGGTTGCGGTCGGTGATGGACGCCCCATTGGGAGAATCTTTCTTCGAGGGAGCAACGCTTGTCAGTAGGGAACAGAAGTAATGCGCAAGCGGTTCCTGTGCCCCCGACGCCAAGCGCTCAGGAGGCGACGTTGTGGTTTTTAGTGTGTATAGTACTACAGAACCCGCCTGCTGTCCTCCGAATAAATAAATGACTACTCTCATTGTTAGCAAAAATGTATTATGTAATAGTAGATTTATTAATACCACTATGATGTTGGGGCTGGCTGTTAGCGGTTGATTTGAGTGAATTTAAAATACCGAATTTTCCGTTAAATTTTTCCGCATGATATGGGACGGGAAAACCTGCCCATTTAAATTATGTTTGTCTACTTCATCAACACTTCTTCAAACAGGGTTACAGTATGAATAGGTTGCTTGTTGTTTCTGCTACTCCCTCTTGGTTGACGGTAAGTTTGTTAATTCTGGGCATTACCGAATTGGAAAGTTGATGAATGGCGAATTTTGTAAAAATCTTTAGGTCTACTAAATTGCTTATTATTATAATCACGTTTACCACATTTTTCAGTTGAATGTCCTAAGTATTTGCAGTACCTGCACATTATGTTTTGTGATTGACGTGGTGTATAGAAAGATTGTGGTCGTGAAGATTAGTGATTTGTTTGCAATGTAAACTATTTCTATAGAGTACACAGTATTTTGTCTTCAGCGCTGGTACAGATAATAGCTGCATTAAGATTTGCAGGATCTGTACATCTGATTATCGTTGGTTATTAAAAAAAAATATTTTTATTAGAATTTATGAATGAAAATTTTTCTCTAGTTTGGTTTTAATTATTGATACTCATATTTTGATACAATATTCAACACTAACAATTATTTATTTATTATCTTAGTATTAACTAACTTTTAAGTTAACAAATGGACATTTAAATGATTTCTTATATTCGCTAACGCTGCATTTGTAAAGTTTATAGATATTTTTAAATTAAATTCTTAAAAGAGGTATGCAACGTTATAGAAACATAAATATGTTCCCGAGAATACATAAATTAAAAGTAATGACTTGTTAAAAATAATTAATCCACTGTACCCTGTGGTCCATTGTTACCCAATGTCCCCTACACAAAGCTTTTGTTATTTTCGACACGAGACGGTTAACTACCAACGTTGGCGTCAATATGTGCAGCCGACCTTACAGAGTACCGTGCAAGCGAGCAGCGAGCAGCGCGCACTTTACAGTGTGCATCATTCACTCTATCATTCCCTCTCACTCATTTAATAAGTTGAGAGGAAACAACGTTGCGCTATCTGAAATTGGGATCTGAGCGAGAGTCACTGCGCTCGGCTTCATATCTTCACACTTTGCTGAATTTAAACTTCTTATTAGCGATATAGGCGGGGCGGGGGTCGGGGCGGGGCGCGTCGGAGCGGAGCGGGGCGGAGGTCATCACTCCTTCATTGTCAACCTTACTTATTAAGATAGTTTACTTAAGATTTTGAAATGAAAAAGTGTTACCTGATACAAGACTACCCTAGTATGTAAATATATAGCTATTAATCAATCTGTAGTGTTGTCGGTACATGTTTCCAGATAAACATGCTATATAAAGAAGACTAATCACGAATATCGTATAAAACATTTTTTTGTCTGATTTAACTCAAAAACGGTTTCACCGATTCTTATGAAATTTTATACATGGGAAGTATACATGTATACATGTAGTACATTCGTCAAATAATAAGGTATAATAATTTTCAATAATACTTCTAAATCGTAAAAAAAAACAACAGGGTCATTTTTAACAAAATAAATAACGAATTTCAAGTATTTTTGAGGAGTTCCCTGGTGTAGCTCCGAAGTCGAAGGTCCAATGCCAATGAAACTATAATGGGACCACCCTTGAGGTATGTCCTTTCCAATAATAAAATCTTCAAAAATTGTTTAGTGTCCTTCTCCTACACGTAAAGTTGGAATGTTTTTTTCTTGTCTATCACATCGTGTGGTGTGTCGTTGGATAGATCGTACAAAAATATTGTGGGTCTGTGAAAACCATTTTTCGGATAAAGGATCTGTTTGCGAAATATTAAGCTTTAATTAAGCGAAGTAATTGATGCTACACCGGGCCAGGACCGGGCTTTTGTATAAACGAGCTGTGCTCGCGGCTCCACTCGCGTGAACTACAGAATATCGTCAGTTGAGAACACGCACGAATCGCGATGCCCCCCGTTACCACACACGGCGATCGCCAGCCAGTTATTTTAAAGACAAATATGCTTATTGTGGGTGATCCTTAAAAAATAAACATATGTTATCGCTGACTATTTATATGCCTTTTCAAGATATACAATTATGTATAACATTAATTTGATACATTTCTTATGGTTTCCTCATGTAATTTGAGCGTCGCATAGTGTCTTTTATACGAGAATACATTCACCATTATCAACACTGCTTATTTCGTATGTTACTTTATGCAATAAAATATGTCCTATAACATGGCCAGATGACATAGCTATAAATAAAATAATAAGCATATTAATGGAATAGGTGGTTTTCGCGTGAATAGAACATAAACGGACAGACATACCGAGAGACGTTGAGTTTATAATATGTATAGATAGAAGATAATAACCAGGAACGTACATTTTAACTCCCTAAACAGTTTTAACAAGGGGCCGACATTTTATTAATTACGCGAGGGGTGAAGAGGGCAAATATGATGTTTATTGAAGCATGCGCACAACGCCTTCAACTTCTGCACGCAGTGACAATTAGTAGGTAGGCAGAACCACACAATTACTCGCATCAATCTTTACCACGATTTTTCCTTTATACTTTTATATTGTTACGTTCGTGGGTAATAAGATGCCGTAGTGTCACTCAAAAGTAATTTATTCGTACTCAGCTAGTAGAAATTAAAATAAAAAAAACAATAACAAAACAAAACACATAAATCGTTCACCGAATATTCTCTCAGAATCACCCTGTGTAGATACTTGCAGAATAACACTGTTTGTTTCTCTTCTATTTCGCTTCTTGTTGTCGCTTCGCTTTCGAATTATTAACTGACTCGTCTCGCAACTCAGCTCCCTTATATACCTAAATGACTCGATCCCGAAATCTCTGGAAGGTCCAGGAACTTCTAACATCTTGTAAACAATTTACGTCATCGCTTTTTAAAACGAGGGGAACGTTTAATTTATGGCCTATTGTTTGCTGACAGTTTTAGCGATAAGACTTTCTATGTGTGTGTCGTTGAACCTAAGATTATACGTCACACGACTGCACTATGATAAATTCACGATTTTTACGGACGGTCCTGGAAATTTCGAGAAAGATGATTCCTTTTCTATTTCTTTATGTTCAAGTCGTAACATTACCCCCCTCTTAGTTATGCTCGTCCCGAGCATTATCTCCGTGGTATCGTGCCAATCTATCTATGTGTACTACCTTCGGTTTTCCTCTTAATCCTTTCTTGATGCGATAGGTCACATCGTTAATCTTAGTGACGACAGTGTAGGGCCCCTCCCACCGGGCTTGAAGTTTAGGAGACTTCCCTTTTCTGCGAAGAGGGTTATGGAGCCATACGAGGGATCCTTCTTCAAAACCACTGGCATTTGCATTGCGGTCGTATCTAGTCTTCATCTTTATGCTAGTATTAAGACTATTCTCCCGCACCCTCTGGTGTACTTCCTCCAACTGGTTTTGAAGATCGCACACGAAATCCGTAATGGGTTTTGGTTTATCAGGTGGCACGCCGGTTATCACATCAATTGGCAGTCTCATTTCTCTTCCGAAATTTGCTTTTGCAGGCGTGAATCTTGTACTATCGTGTACAGCAGATCTATAAGACATTAGGAATAGAGGTATGTAGCGGTCCCAGTCTCTCTGATGGTCTTCCACGACTTTTGCCAAGTGATTTTCCAAGGTCTGATTAAATCTTTCAACCATACCATCCGACTGAGGATGAGCGGGAGTCGTACGTGTTTTATGAATGCCAAGGAGATTGCATATTTCTTGGAAGAGAGAAGATTCAAAGTTCCTTCCTTGATCTGAATGAATCTCCATTGGTACACCGTAGCGGCAGACCACTTCATTAACCAGTTTCTTTGCCACCGTAGTCGCTTCTTGATTTGGCGTCGCGAATACTTCAGGCCACTTGGTGAAGTAATCCTGTACTACTACAATGTATTTGTTGCCCTCCTCAGTCATTGGAAACGGTCCTGCGACGTCAATGGCAATGCGTTCCCAGGGTGCTCCTACGTTGTATAACTTCAGCTTACCCTTGCTTCGTGTCTGTGGGCCTTTTACTGACGTACAAGCAGTACACTTACGGCACCAGTTCTCCACATCTTCTCTACAACCCAACCAGTAGAACCGCTGTCTAACCTTCAGCAGGGTTTTCTTTACTCCTAGATGACCACCGGAAACACCATCGTGAATTTGCCTCAATATGGGGGTCACCTGACTTCGTGGTACTACTACTTGCATGGTTACCACTTTACCATCGTTGGATTCCCATCTTCTACATAGGACGCTATTTTCCAAGGATAGACTGTCCCACTGGGCCCAATAACCTTTGGTGACTGGTCCGTAAGATGAGACGTCACTCCACTGAGGTCGGATTCCATTGCGCTTCCAGTCCAGTATCGGTCGTAAGTCGTCATCTTCTTCTTGGGCTCTCTTCATACTGTCATCGATTCTTACAAGCCTTACATCCTCACGTTCTTCATTTCGTAAGCAGTGCTTGCAATCGTTCACACAAGGCCGTCGCGACAAAGCATCTGCATTACTATGCCCCTTTCCACTGCGATGCTCTATTATAAAATCGAACTCCTGCAGTTGCTCGAGCCATCTTGCGACTTGCCCCTCTGGGTTTTTAAACTGAAGTAGCCATTTTAAGGCAGCGTGGTCCGTCCTTAATGTGAACTGCCTTCCTATGAGGTATTTGTGAAAATGTTGCAAGGTTCTCACAACAGCAAGTAGTTCCCGACGTGTGACACAGTAATTTCTTTCAGACTTAGAAAGCGCCTTACTGAAATATGCTATTACGACTTGTCGATCCCCTTGTATTTGTGATAACACTCCTCCAATTCCGATGTTGCTGGCGTCAGTGTCCACGATGAACCTTCCTTCTCTGCTTGGGTAACCTAGTATAGGTGCTTCACACATCCGCTGTTTAAGTTCGCAAAAAGCAGATTGACAGTTCGAATTCCAGACGAAGTCCCTCTTTTCTTCTGTTAACTGATGTAACGGCTTGGCAATGTCCGAAAAGTTCTTAACAAAACGTCTATAATATGCGCATAAACCCAGAAATGAGCGCACTTCTGTTTTGTTTCTCGGGACAGGCCACTGCTGGACGGCCTTTATCTTCTCTGGGTCAGTTCTTACTCCTTCAGCCGAGATTATGTGTCCCAAGTAACTGACCTCCTTCTTAAATAGAGCACACTTTTTAGGGTTTAGTTTTAAGTTTGCTCCGCGTATCCGGGTAAATACTTTTTCAAGATTCCTCAAGTTCTCAGAGAAATTTCGGCCTAGTATGATCACATCATCCAAATATACTAAGCATACGTCACCAAGAAGACCAACCATAACTCTTTCCATAAGGCGTTCGAAAGTCGCTGGAGCGTTGCACAACCCAAATGGCATAACATTAAACTGCCATAGTCCATTTCCAATCCCTGTGCTGAATGCTGTCTTTTCCTTATCTTGTGGGCTGATCTCTACCTGCCAATATCCACTCTTCAGATCAATAGTAGAGAACCACTCCTTCCCACTCAGCAAGTCCAGTGTATCGTCAATCCGGGGTAAAGGGTAACTGTCCTTCTTTGTCACATTATTCAGCATGCGGTAATCCACACAGAACCTTGTACTGCCATCTTTCTTCCTCACCAGCACCACCGGTGATGACCATGGACTAGTAGAAGGTTCAATGATTCCAGCATTAGCCATGTCCTTTATCATTTCTGCTACTTCGGGTTCTTTGGCCCAAGGTATTCGTCGAGGCCTTTGCTTAATAGGTCTTGCATCACCAGTGTCTATTTGATGCTTCACAAGTCCTGTTCTTCCACATTCGTTACCAGTTGCAAAAATATCCCGAAACTGCAGCAAAAGTTCCTTGGCTCGCTGTAGTTCTGATGCTGATAAATTCTCCTTGAATGTTTCTATAAGCTGACCAAAGTGATCATCCTTAAGTCCTTCACAACCCTGCTTCATCTCAGTGCTATCCAGGCGTTTGAGGTAGCCCACTTCCTCACATCTGCCAATCACACTGTTCTTCTTTAGGTGAACTTCTTCTTTGCCCAAGTTGATGATTCTCACTTTAGTTTTTCCTTGTGTCATGACCAGTGTCCTCGCGGTGATGGTATTCGGGTGGTGGCCCAGGTCTTCAATTATTGCACACCTTTTGTACTTAATGTTCTTAGGGAACTTCACCTCCACCAGGTTCTCTGATCTTGGAGCCAGAATAGTGTCTTTCAGACAATAAACCTTACATGCGCTGGATCCTTTTAAGCAAACTTCCTGGTCAGGAAACTTCAGCACACCTCTTGAGACGTCCAAGACACATTTCTGACTCTTCAAGAAATCAAGTCCTAGTATGCAATCATCTGTTATATTTGCTATTAACACTGAGTGGACGTAAACTTGATCACCAATTCTTAGCTCTACATCTGTCTCACCAAGGACGGAAACTGGCTGGCCGGTTGCAGTCTGTAGATGACACAGTCGAGATTGCCTCTGCCACAGAATGGTGCGCTTTAGTAGTTCTGGCTTAACAACTGTCCGTAAAGCTCCTGTATCCACAGTAAAACTGCAAGTTTGGTTGTTCAAACTACCCTCGATGATCAGACTATTCCCGTCATACACTTGAGTTATTATGATCTTTGGGGCTTTACGTTGACCAGCCAGCACCCGCCCCGCGGTCCTGGCGACGTCTAGTTTAACGCAAGGTCTCCTTCTATTTGGGTCTCAGATGAGACCATTCTTCTTTTTCTCTTAGGGCAATCAACTCGCAAGTGCCCTTTCTCTCCACAACCATAACACGTTGGCGTAAACCGTTTGGTTGCAGGTGGAGTCACAATTTCCCGAACTCTATAGGGTTTTGTGTCCTGACGAACAGCTTCCACTTCCAAAGCATGTGCAAGCGCACTCTTGAGGGTCTGATGATGACCAAGCCGTACGGCAGCTCTAATCTCACCATCTTTTATACCGTCGACAAATGCCTGGAGTATATTTACTTCAATCGTACCTGAAGGAGCTGATGAATAAGCTCGACGGACCAAACGTTCAACCTCAAGAGCCCACTGCTGCAGACTTTCGCTAGATTTCTGGGTTCTATCCCGAAGCTGAGCGCGATAGACATGTTCCGTGTGCTTGTCTCCATAACGCGTATCCAATGCTTCCATCAGTGACTCTAGGGTCCTTTCATTCGCTTGTAAGTTCTCGAGAATCATGACGGCGTCTCCTCGTAGTGCCAGAGTAAGAGCCACAAATGACTGCTCATTGTTCCAGCCATTACCTCTTACCAGTGTTTCAAACTGGTACTTGAAGGCTGCCCAAGATGTTGTCCCGTCAAAACGTGGCACTTCAAATTTCGCAGACGACGGTGAAGCTACTACCGCTACTGGCTCACGTGTCTCGAGCTTACTAATTCTGTTGCTTATTCTCTGCAGATCGTTATCATGCCCGTCGACTCGACTCTCAATATTATCAGTCTTGTGTTTTACCTCCTTAACCTCAATCATGAGGTTCTTGATTTTTTCTCCCAGGACCATGATGCCACTGTCGATCTTTGCCAATACGGTTTCTTGACTTGCCTGCAAAGCTTCTTGGAACTCGTGGCGGGTGGCCTCCTGACTTGCCTGACTGGTCTGCATAGCTTCCTGAAACTCGCGACGGGTGGCCTCCTGACTCTCTTGAAACTCGCGGCGGGTGGCCTGGATGGCAGCCAACAATGTCGCCAAACTCACCGATTCTTCAGATGGTACCGTAGCAGCATGTCCTTCCTCTTCGATACGCTGACGTTGACGTGCGGCGTCCATCTCGGCTTGTCTCCTCGTTTGCGAAGTACGAATCTCTTCGTCACGCGTCACTAACGGCATCCCACTTCTGACACCAAATGTTACGTTCGTGGGTAATAAGATGCCGTAGTGTCACTCAAAAGTAATTTATTCGTACTCAGCTAGTAGAAATTAAAATAAAAAAAACAATAACAAAACAAAACACATAAATCGTTCACCGAATATTCTCTCAGAATCACCCTGTGTAGATACTTGCAGAATAACACTGTTTGTTTCTCTTCTATTTCGCTTCTTGTTGTCGCTTCGCTTTCGAATTATTAACTGACTCGTCTCGCAACTCAGCTCCCTTATATACCTAAATGACTCGATCCCGAAATCTCTGGAAGGTCCAGGAACTTCTAACATCTTGTAAACAATTTACGTCATCGCTTTTTAAAACGAGGGGAACGTTTAATTTATGGCCTATTGTTTGCTGACAGTTTTAGCGATAAGACTTTCTATGTGTGTGTCGTTGAACCTAAGATTATACGTCACACGACTGCACTATGATAAATTCACGATTTTTACGGACGGTCCTGGAAATTTCGAGAAAGATGATTCCTTTTCTATTTCTTTATGTTCAAGTCGTAACAATATTTATTTTATGAGAGCTGCGCGGTCGCTACGTTCTGCCACTTGGTGCACAGGGGTATATGTATATACAACCATACGAGCCCCGAACTCGCCTGTTCAGCCCGCAGCGTCGCCCGCAGCGTCGCCCGCAGCGTCGCCCGCAGCGTCGCCCGCAGCGTCGCCCGCAGCGTCGCCCGCAGCGTCGCCCGCAGCGTCGCCCGCAGCGTCGCCCGCAGCGTCGCCCGCACTCCCGCTCAGAGTTACCGCAGAGCAACAATCCGAAACCAAAGTAGCATAATTATCGCGTCGTCTTGCTTCGTAGTTTTATAGGTATATAATGTGTTTTCTTTTGCACTTGGCTGCAACTCAGAAGAATCAGAACAGGTCACTGAGAACAGCCGTCTAGCATCCAGTATATGCTGAGTTGTGCGCCCTTTGAAGTGGGTACTGCGGCACATGGGTTTATATGATTACATTGTTGACTTTTTTGTATCTTTCTGATTCTGTGTTTAACTTTTATTTAATGTTAATTTTGTCTTTAAAACCTGTGTGCCGGTATGTTCTCTGCAATAAATATTTTTCCTTCTTTCTTTCTTCTTTCTAAACAAATCCGAATAGATCTAGCATCACTCATCCGCTCTGACCGCGCCGTCCGCGCCGCCCGCACCGGGTAATGCCAGTTACACTACGTCTCAGAGTAATATTTCAGTGAAACCGTTCAAGAAACAAATAATACGTGTAAAACAAAAATGTCTAAAGGACAGATGGGGAGTTCCCGCGAGAACGTAGAGCAGCTCCGGCTCCGGGACTGTCTCATGTATCATACCGAACCCGATCCCGCGGGACAGCCGGCCGTGACGGGACGACGCTCGTTTCACTCGCAAAACAGATAATAACTTTCCCGACGATAAAACACATATTTTCGACAAGATACTGAAATCTTTCTTCGAATATAATTGTATATATTATTATTGTTTATATGTATTATTTATACATATATATTTAACACCCAGACACACAAACGACAATTATGCTCATCACAGAAAAGTCAGTATATTGAGTTACACTAGACAGCGCTTCTCTGGAAGTTTAAGTTTTATGTTGTACGAGTAGTTTGTTATGCCGCATCCAAGCGCTTGCAAAACCTCGACAAACATTCACAAACTAAAACGTGTGGATGTGATCCATGTGGATGTGGATGTGGATCTGAGTTGAGTCGGTATTTAATGCGCAAATCAAAGGAGCTTGCGGCAAGCGCTTGCGATGTGTCCATTAGTTCGTGATATTTGTGTGTTATCAGATAGTATCACTTGCGCGAAATAAATAATTGGAAAAACCAGATACGGTTTCTGTGAATATTTAAATATCTTCGTTGCCGAATTTTCTGTATCCAATTATTTTTATTCGTTTAATTTTGCTTCTTTTTACAACAAAAATAAGTTAAACCAAGTTTTATAACCTACACAAGGTCGACGTCCGTTATGGTTGCTTATCCAAAATACGCTAGCACACTCGCAAAAGTGTGGATACCGATGTTTGGCTTTTCTTTTTTTTCAAGCGTTTGTTGAGGTTTGAAGTTTGTGGCAAGTGGCAAGCTAGTGCATTGAGCATTAGGTCTCTATAGCAAAGTGGGCTTTTTACGCGCTTATTTATATAGGTTAAAGTTATTCACTATTAAAAAGATAGGGTTTGTACTGTGACCACTAGCGTTCGAGACCCCGTACCTAGTCTTTCGTGCTGTGCTATACTCATTACACCCACCAAGGACCGTACAGTTGGTTCTGTTCTCGAGAGCATGCACTGGAACGTGAACTTCCCTACCATGGCTCTACAGTCAGGTAGGAGAGAGTTAAAAGCTCCTGCTCAGAGCTAAACCACTACCACACGCACCCACCCGGACTACGCCGAAACCACAATATCGATCCCAGCTACGCAAGTTGGTCTAAACAGAAGCAACACCTTCTCAAATCAGGAACAGCGTGCGCACCATCATATGGCGGAGACATGCCCCCGAAAGGACTATACGCCAAGCTGCTGGGCACTGGAGTCCTTTCTTACGGAATGCTTTCCTGATGAATTGTACCTGCGAGTCTACGAGGCTGAAGCAGAAAGCACCAACGAAACCAAAACCAAACAACGAAGACGCCACGGCCTTGGAGCTAGTATATGCAAACAACGCACAGTCTAAAACCCCGGCTTGACAAGGACTTACCACCTAGTTATCGACTTTCGTTTCCGGTTGGCCACGAGACTCATTGTTGAAAATAAAATTTCCAAAACGAAAGCGATTAAGCCAAAAACATATCGTGCGTTGACTTGCGGTACCCGCTCCGAACACATCGTTGATATTGTGTGCCGTCTGTGCTGCGTCAGCACCACGACGGAACTAATATTCGAAAATAATGCAAATTTCGCTTTTTCCATGATCACAGAAACAACGATATCAAAGAAAAAATAAATGTCTCAGCTATATTATAAAATTAATATGTCAATCAATATTAAGTAGAATGAAAGATATCGATATTCACAATAGTCAATATAAAATAACGTCGATATCAAATATATTTACTTAGGAAGACATAAAATGAAGTTTATTGAGAGGGACCCTATTCTCCGAGCGACGCACGACGCGACGGGGCGACTCTGTACGTATGTGGCGTGGGACTGTGCTCTGCTCGCCAGAGATATGAGAATACGGTAAATCTATAGAGTCTTAATAGACCCGAGTATAATGCTGATCGGTTATATTAAAAATGAAATACTCTTCAATTATGTTTGGCAAATGAATATTTAAAAGACACCAGTTTTTTTGGTATGTGATAGATTGAGTTATATTTATACATTTATATATTTTTTCATAACTACCCTCCTGCTCGAACCGTGACATCGTCTTGTCACTCATTCGTAATCTGTAATTTGTAGTCAAACTATCATCCAAGATCAGAATCGAGAAAGACCACGACGTCTTCGCTCATCTCTAGCTGGGTAGACTAAAATAATTATCTTATCCAGCGTAAAGTGAAACTGAGTACAGCTTATGTGCAGAATCTGGTGAATCTACCCTTTATTTATATTTTACTAACTTAATGATTAATGTTCTATATAATAGGTCTTAACCTATGAAATTGCCGTTCTGTAGTACTGGCCATTTCAAATCAAAATAATTTTGTTTGGCTAAGAATTCTAATTTCAAATTAATTTTATTTTAAAAACATGGAATTCTTTTCCCAAAGTACTCATTTGTTTATTGATTAGTGTTACATTTTCATCGCATTTCAATCTTTTTTGTCATCATGGATACGTTAAAAATTCGAGTAATTATGGAATATGAGTACCGTCGTGGCAGTAACGCGGCGCAAGCGGCACGCAACAACAACGACGTTTACGGAGCTAACATTACAAACCAACGCACCACCTGTTATTGGTTTGTTCGCTTCCGTTCTGGGAATTTCGACCTGAAAAATGAACCTCGCGGTCGTCCGAAGACTTTGGTCGACAATGACGAATTAAAGGCGATTGTGGAAGCTGATGATACACAATCTACGGCTGAATTAGCAGCAGCTTTCGACGTTAGCGTCAAAACAATATTGGTCCATTTGCGTCAAATTGGCAAGGTAAAAAACTTGACATATGGGTGCCCCACGAACTCAATGATCGCCAGCGCGAAGTACGCGTCGAGACGTGCCTTGCACTGCACAACAGACACACAAATGAAGGAATTTTGAACCGCATTGTTACCTGTGATGAAAAATGGATTCTGTTTGATAACCGCAAGCGCTCAGCAAGTTGGTTGGATCCTGGTTCAGCACCTAAACAATGCCCTAAACGAAAACTTACCCCTAGAAAAGTGATGGTCAGTGTTTGGTGGTCTAGCGTCGGTGTGATTCATCACAGCTTCTTAACAAACGGGGTGAGCATTACCGCAGATGTGTACTGTGAAGAACTGAACACAATGATTGAGAACCTCGCACATCTCAAACCAGCATTGGTCAATCGCTCGTCTCCGGTCTCCTGCACGACAACGCGCGACCTCATACTGCACAACAGACGGTCTCCAAGTTGCAAGAACTGGGGTTGGAAGTTCTCCGTCATCCGCCCTACTCACCAGACCTTGCGCCTACAGACTACTACTTTTTCCAGAATTTGGAGAAGTAGTGCCGAGAGGCAGTACAAAATGCATTTGAAGAATGTGTTGCCTCCCGTCCAGCTGATTTCTTTAAGAAGGGCATCAATAAACTGCCACTGCGATGGCAAAGATGCATTGATTGCATGGGTGATTACTTCGATTAATACAAATAAAAAATACATGAAAGAACATCGTTTAAATTTTTTCATACAAATCGGCAATTTCATAGATAAAGACCTAATATTAATTGACGTCAGTGACGAAGTTGCCCATAGGTACTCATATTTTTTTATCTTTATAGCTTTAGCGTAGCGGCCACAACCTCACCTAATGTTAAGTGACGATGTGGCCCAAGACAGTAACACGCTAAGCCTAGTGGAAGGATTGGTTCTCAGGTGCAGCTGCCGGAACACACCTATTGGTGCTTGGCGACAGCGTTTCAACTTGAGGGTGGTAGCTAGCCAGGCGGGCATTTGGAAAAGCCTTACCACCATGCTGTGGTTTTATCACGAACATCTAAAGTGTTTTACAATATTTTTTAAGTGTTTTTGAATAAAATTGATGGTGGATGCTTTATTCTGATTAAGTTTTCTTGTAATTAATATTAGGGTCCATTTGTAAACCAAGTCGGAAAAAGTATCCCGTTTCGCTGCTAAATCGGCGTGCGCTGAACAAACTGTTTGAAATAAGTTAAAATAATGTACTGCAATATTGTTGTATGCTAAAAGTTCTATAAAAAATCCGTGAGAGTATATGTGTAAGTTGTACAGTTATACGTAAAAAAAAAACATTGTAATAATTTAAGAGTAGTGGAACGGGATGACGAGCGAGGGAATAAATAAATTGATGAACGATTACAAAACACGTGCGACATCATTTAATAATATTAAGAGATCTATAAATGTTGCGTTAACGTGTTGATTGCAATACTCGTGCGAGTAGTGGCCAAGTGCGTGCCACCGCGCCGCGCCCGACGTCTCCGAGCAGCGCCGCGGGCAACTCTTGTATTGAATCAATATGTGGCTTTACATAAACCGCGAACACTGCAAGTATCGCCGGGACCAGCTCTGGCTCCTCGTCAGGATACTCCGTCTCGTCATCGTCATCGTCATCGTCATTGTCGTCGGCATCTAACTTTCCATCGCTTTCCTCTAGTACATTGCTGCCAGCATGTTTCTCGTCGTCGGTTGAACTAGGATCAGTGAGCTGATCAGTGCCAGGCTGGACGGGTTGGACGGGTTGGACGAGCTGGGCAGACTGAACGGGGTCGACAGGCTGGATGGGCTGCTCGTCCGTCAAGGGAGCCGCATGACTCGCAGCCACTATTAAAATTAGTGTCAACTGGAAAAATCATATTTAAGCATTATTTTTGTTATGGTTTCAATTCCTCGTTCTATAAATAAGTAATATGACATGTTCACTCTACCAATCTGCTTACAGAATAAACCTAGTGTCCGTGAACGTCCGCCCTTGAATCACGTCAAACAAATCCTTTCAGAAGTGCACGTTGACGCGATACCATATGCCTATCTCTTATACATAAGCGACAATAAAGTATTTTATGACAAAAAAATATTGGCAATTAAAAAGTGTTATATGAGCATCATTTAATGAACATGCGAACTGGAAAGGTATAGCTATAGGCAAGTACGCGAAGTGAGCATAACGACAGACAGACTACACAAACACACACACACAGTGTCGGTAGCGCGGTGGACAGTTGCTGGAATACATTTAACACGAGTGAAACCGTGGGGCACAGCTAGTATATCAATAATGCTAATTCACTTCAGAAAATATCACAATAATTTTTAAAGTACATTCTGCCTAAGTTGGTACATGTATTTGCATTTTTTTATTGTGAAATATCACTCTTGGGAAAATGTACTCGATTTGGGAGGATACCAATAAATTGTTCCCGTTGCATTTACCCACGCCTCCTAGTGTCAACATTGTTAGGAAATCAGAAACTGACGGATTGTAAATTTCATTATGTAACATGTATTATGTTCGTAATACCGTGCTGCTACCAAATCAATCACAGCTAAAATTACTAATAAACAAAAATATCTAAGATTAAAATTATTTTAGTACTTATGGCATCTATTATATTTGACAAAATTTACTAGCTCATAAAAAAACATAACACGGAACTTGATCGTCTTGTACCGGGGCGGTACGGAAGATATTCTATTCGTATTTTTTTAATCGTTGTCGATAATAACAGTATACCGTTTACCCAGACCTAATTGAGTAGGAAACAAATTATTACTTGGCTAGCACGTACGAGTATACTGACAGTTTAAAATAAACTTCATTTCTATGACTTTAAGGTTATTTATTGATAGTGAAGTTTCATAGCACCATAAATTTTCTTTAAATATGATTTGTTTAAAAGTAATAAAGAAATAATGCTCATCGATGGTATGTAATTTATCTATTTTGGAGCTTTTTTTTCTATCATCATTTCTACACTCTAAAGCAGAAAAATAAACCATGATAATCGATTTATATGCATCACGTAAAACGACTTATAAACGACCACTCTATTGTAATGTTTGAAAACGACTGACTGCAAGTTTGTGACGCGCCTACTTGTGTCTTCTACTTACTCTTTTTTTTTCATTGGGTAACACAACTTCCGTACACACCAACGCTTACTAGCGGTCATTACAATTAAATCTAAATTATACGACGGGAAAAACAAAACCAATAATTTAACGATTAAAATAAAATAATTAATAACACACTTTGTTGTAATCACGTAAATATGAAACTATCAATAATAGTTTTATTCCAACTATTGATTACTTGATAGTGCTAATTAGTTTTGATTAATCGACTGTTAATCGATATTTGAACAACACTAGCCTACGTCTTCAGCTACGTCACGACGACCACATCTTTTAGAATGTACTAATGCAATATGCATATCGAATTCAAATCATAGTCTGATGAGCTGTTTAATAAATCGAATAGTAACGCCGTGTTACTTATATTTAATCACCTGTAATTAGATATTGCGATACCTAGGCAGACTATAAACAGACTGAAATGATTCCATATAATATTATCGTATCTTACCCGTCTGTGTGTTACCTTAAGATGCTATGATATTTAACAATTTTAGTGACATCGTAACATAAAATATTATAGTATATTCATCGTGTGTGACGCGCTTTATATAGTTACTAGCTGAGCCCACGGTTTCACCAGCGTATAATTTAAAATGATTAATAATACTTGATTGATGAATAATAATACTTTAGTATAGACAACATTTATATCAAACAGCCAGAGTCATGCGTCACAACTCGCATAGCTCGTTCGCACCATAAGATCTATAGTCAAATACCCGAGCCGAGTGTCGGCTTATTTTAATTTTACATTATCTCCCAAACTATTCGTTTTTCAATTACAATAAAAAGAAACATAAAATACCTTATTGTGGCTTATGTATGAGAGACAGGCATATTTTATAACAGATTTTTAGATGTACTAAGGAGCACTATTTTTTTTCAACATTGTATTTACGTATCACTAACCATTAACCCAGCGCACACGGACAAAGCCGTTCGGGTGCGCGGTTACGTCCGACTTACTTATCGAATATTGATTATATTTAAGACTAGGTGAGAGGTCTATTCTAATTCTAGATATCCTATACTATTCCACGTGAATTTGACAATCATATACAAATGAATTTTTCGAATCCGACTGGTAGTTCCAGAGATTAACATGTTTAAACAAACAAACAAACAAAAAAAAACTCTTCCGCTTTATTATATTAGTACTATAGATTCCGTAAAAGTCTAATATGACTATTTAATTAGTTATTAAATAAATGCTTCTATAATAAGATCCCGAAGCTCATTGCCATTTTCTGGCAAGAAAATGAGTTCAAGAACCCATGTCAAGCCGGTTTTACTGTCAAAAGGTTATTTATAGGGTGAATCATTATATGAATGCAAGTGATGTCTTTAAATGATTTTTCTATAAAACCATTAAATATAATTATTAATTGTAAATCTGAAGGTCTAATAACAGCCATAGAGATCATTTTAAAACAAATTCTACACAAGAGTTAATTATTTAGTAATGTCTGTTATTGTGAACAATTCAAAACAAAGTAATTCAATGCGTGATTTTCTTTTCATTTTAGATACAGTGTTTCCTAGCAACATTTATTCCTTACTTATCTATTACCGTAATAAAATAACATATAAGTTTTTTTATGATTAGGTTCGATTCCCGACTCAAGTTTTTGAAAATCCATAAATGCATTTTTCTTATCTATAATATAAATGTCATGATTCTTTAGAACATCTTTCTCTATCTCTTATAGTTTCAGAGTTCTCCTCACTGACCATCTTCATTTTACAGCCTGTATATTGAAATAAAATTATTTCAAATCATTGTCACGTAATGTTAAACATCTTTACTTATAAAAAAAACTATAGAAACGAAATCATAAAAGAGTTTTGATTGATTCGAACTGTATTGCATTGTAATTTGGCTTTGGGTAAAGTAGCTAGTAAAAAATGAACAAGACTTTTAAAGCATTCCAGCGCTCGATAGAGGTTGAGGGCGAGGGCGGGTCACGTTCATAGGATCCTGAGCGAGACCGTCATGTGAGACTCGCTGCTGAGCGAGACCTACACGCCTCTGAAACCGATACTGAACCTGTTTTAGGTTCAGTTCACAGCACACACGTACAAATATGTCTGCATGTCGATCTGTCTAGTAGTAGAGCGCTGAATGAGCTGACTAAACTAGCTATCTCTGTGTCACAGAGCTTTACGTGTCTATGAATTATTCTTAAATCTAACTCTTAGTTGGTAAGAAGATTTAGTTCCATAGAACAAGTAGTTATTAATTGCATTTTCATGTGCAGACGAACACGCGTGTGCTAAATATTCCTTAAATATAGTTGAAGAGTGAGCACTCACCCAGAGCTGCATGTTGCCGGTCTGTGTCGAATGTCGAGTAGGAGTAGTCGAAGTGTGATGCCGTCAGGCCGCGTCGCGTTCTTATATACACTTACAACAGGCACATGAACTGCGGCTACTCATTGCAGCTGCTCATTACTTCAAATCACTTGATTGATGTTTGATGAGCGCTAATCGCTCATACATTTAGAGACTCATTAAAATACAATCGGAATCTCTCAAACCCGTTAACTCATCAAGTGTTCGTTAACAACACGTTGTCCACCGTGTGCAGAAGACTCTGCCAGCCTGCCTGCCTGCCTGCCTGCCTACCTACCTGCCTGCAGTGCAGTGCAACACAGATCTCACGCCGCGTCGCTGCCACCCACGCGGATAATTAATACTCAGTCCAAAACTGAAAACTATTTACATAATAATATGTAAAATAAATCCCAACAAAAACATGAATGTGAAAAAGGGGCCAAATTCGGTAGAAACGACGTTCAGGGTAGTTGTTGTCACCGATAATAGAGCTGAGATCTGACGTCGTTTCTACCGAAGTTGGCCCCTTTTCACATTTATGTTTTTGTTGGGATACTTTTACTTTTTGAAAAGCTGCACAACGTCATCTAATGGTGCCCGAATAGAAACGCCGTTGTAGTTTAACATTTTGATTATTATAACTTGGCACAACGCCGCCTGTTGGTGGACTGCTAGAAACGCTGTTCATAATTGTATTATTCCGCTGAAATTTACACTTAGGTACTTAGACTAGAGGTGATTTTTAGAACCTGGAGTAATATGTATTCGTTAGCTTAGAAAACGTAATGGCGATTCTGGCCGTGGCTTTGCGGTCGCTATGGCGTCGCGACGCTCAGCATTTTGTAAGGTAAAAACGATGATGTTGAAGTTATAAAAGCTGATACTTTATTTTTCAATTCTGGCAGGTAATAACCGGACTCAATTAAGTATGCCGAATTTTTTAAATAATAAAAAAAAACTAAGTTTGAAGTTATTTTTAAAATTAGCTACTTTATGAAATGTTAAACTAAAAATTGATAAATATTATAGGATTTGCCTACCTATTTGTCGGTATTAACATTGTCTGGCAAGTTTATTAAGGTCCACGCGTCATTAGACGCTCTCGCGCGTCTTCTATCAAACCTGCGATTTATTTAACCTGCGAACTATAAACACCCAAAAATGTCGAAATTACTTGACTTTGGTTCGTTTACTTTATTTTCAATGGGCTCCCTGACGTTCCGACTGGTGCAGGTGCTATCTGGGCATGGCTGCTTCGGATGAATGATTGATGATGATCATGATGATTGAAATGATGATTCTCACTTCCCTTTTTATTTTACTTTTTACTAAGTCTAAAATACGGTATGACTAATTTATGTCTATTTTTAGTATTAAAACTGTGCCGATCTTTGACAAAATCAAGCTTTTCAAAGTTTTTACGAATATACATCAAACTATCAAGTATATTTTGGGAGGGCAAAGTCAAGATATTAAACTCCTTGAACCTGTTCTTTCGTGATTCGCGAGGTTACCTACCTCAGTTGCTAAACCGCACAGCAAAATACGGTGAGACATTATGCTATGGAAGTAAGCGAAGTAGATCTACCGAGCAGTGGCAATATCTATTAACTGGCGAATATTACGTACTGCAAATGCAGCACAACTTAAACTTCCCGTCAAAGTGTAAATGAGCGGACCCCAATGTAATTTTGAATCAAGCATAATACCCAAGAAGACAGTATTATCAACTAAGCCTACAAAAATCTTGTCTTATATATGACTGACTTATATATATCAATACGCCGAACATTGGGCAAGGCAAATCTCATACACTTGGTTTTGTTTGCATTTAGTAGTAAATTATTCAAAGCAAACCATTAAGAAATGTTAACTAAAGTATTATTTAATTGCCTAACCTTTGAACCTATTCTTTTCTCTTTGAGTATAAGCGAAGTATAATCTGCAAAAAGAATAATTTATAAAATCAAATATGACCTTATATCATAAAAATATCACTTTAAATATTTTTTCCATAATCTCTAACATACCTAGGTTAATCAAAAAGTTCTACATAATCTCCCTCCAATGCAATGCATTTAGAATAACGCATTTCTAACTTCCTTATTACATGCGAAAATAACTGTTTTTCTTGAGTCTTGGAAAACTCCTCTACGGCGGCCACAACCGCAAATGAAATTTAGTTCCACGAATTTCCTCTTTTAATTTTTGAAAAAGTGAAAATCACTTTAGGCTAAGTCCAGAGAATATGGTGGGTGGTCAAGAAGATTGAAGCCAACGCAGCGGATTGAGTTGAGCGCAACTTCCGATCGATGAGCGGGAGCGTTCTCGTGAAGAAACAACACGCCCAACGACAGTTTTCCACGACGTTTTTCTTTAATCACGCACTTTCGTAATTAAATTTGCATAATAGGGTCTAAAAATCATCTGGCCTTTTGGCATATAATCAATAAAAAGGATTCCTTCACTCTCCCAAAACACTGACGCCATAACTTTGCCAGCGGTAGAAACAACTAGAAATTTCTCAATGGATGGAGAGGATGGTCGTTTCCAAGACATGCTTTCTCTCTTCGTTTCAGAATGGAAATGGTGGACCCACGTTTCATCCATGGTAACAAGGCGATGGCAAAAATTATACACGGGTCAACATGAAATTTGACTTTGATTGCAAAGCATTAAATTTCGGTAGTTTAGGTCGTAATAAGACGGAAAAAAAATATATGGCATGACAAACTTTGCTTTTGTGCTTAGAAGACTGATTGAACGAAATTTTTAAAAATCTCGGATTTTAATTTTTGATTGAAAATAAAACTATTGAAATAAAAATGTTTATTATTTTTATTAAGTTTTACTATCAAATTAGCTTACAGAAAAGTGGAAAATAACTTAAAAGTGCACACTTTTACTTTTTCTTTTATGTTCATAGCTACTTTCTCTCAATAAACCCCAAATATAGTCGCCCATCATGTTTTCATTGTATTGGCCTTGATAGCGTTGTTCAAAATTCATGATGTCCTGATGGAAACGTTCTCCTTGCTCTTCGGAATAGGCTCCCATATTGTTTTTAAATTTATTCAAATGAGCATGCAGCATATGTACTTTTAGTAATGAGATAGTGTTTTGGTTGTTCAGGTGTAGGCAAAAACTCCTTATCGGAATTACTTTTATAAGAACTAAAAGATGAGCTACTTTTCTGCGATAATTTTTTTGGTGGCTCAGGTACTGGTCGTGTCAGGTCGTGAGCAATTGGAGCAGAAGAAGATTCGAGGTCAGGATATTCAATAGGTTTTGCATTTTTACCTCTACGTCTTTTACTCGGATTCACCATACAAAAGTAGCAGTCGGTAATATGGTCTTTTGGTTCTCGCCAAATCCTTGGTATTGCAAATTTCATAGACCTTTTCTCACCTCGATACCAACCTAAAAATATAAAAATAAATATTAATATGTCTATTATTTTGGATTCATCGCTTAATTAAATAAAAATTGCTTACCTTCCAAACACCTTTTACAATAACTACAAGCAACATGTGGAGCCCATGGCTTATCTTGATTCCGTACAGGACAGTCAAAATATGCTTCATAGGCTTCACAGAGAACGTGAGATGTCTTTAGTTCATATTTCACGTCTCGAACTTTAATAAATTGACCACATATAAAACAAAATGCATCAGCATCGTATTTGCACTTTCGTGACGACATTTTAAGTTATTCTGGGCTTGTAAATAACACCTGATGGTTGTTTATCACTCGGGTGCCATCTAGCGGCACAGTGTAAACGTTAATACCCCACTCTCACCGCGCGGTCTTTTTAAAAATATTAAAATCAATTAAAATTTATGAAAAAATTGAAAAATGAGTGTTATTATTATAACTATCACAAAAGCAAACTTTATACCGAAAAAAGCTATTTTCTTTTCGTTTTTGTGCATAACTAACTGGAAAATAATAGTATAAACTTTAGGACAAAGAACGAAAAATTTTTTGTAGAGTCTAGAGACTGTAGAGATAATTATCCGAATCACGCTGGAACATTTCGAGATTACGCTTAGAAATTTCCAAACGTTGCTTTTTGTTTTCATCGGTTAACATTCGTGGCAACAATCTTGCCGACACTTTTTTGAACCCCAGTGAATCAATTAAAATGGATTGAACGTTACCAAAAGAAATCTTTACCACATCAGATATATGTTTTATAGTTATTCTTCTGTCTTCCAAAACCAGATTCTTAACCTTTTTGACATTTTCTTTCGTAACGGAGGTTGAAGGCCGGCCAAAACGCGGGTCATCTTTACAGCTTGATCTACCACATTTAAATTCAGCCACCCAGTATGCAACCGTAGAATAGGGTACAGCAGCATCGCCTAATGTCTGCTGAACGTCCGAAAAAATTTCTTTCGTAAACATTTTTTTCTAGGTGAGATATTTCATCACCGCACGTAACTCACTTTTATCCATAATTTTGTGTTTTTAGCAAATCTATACACAAAAAAATTTATTACGTGCAAACGAAATAATAAATACAAGTGACAGTTGGCATAAATATTTTGTGATTAATTCTCTTTAATTTGAATATCGATTTTCTCCCAAAAAGGTTTGATATGCACTTCTAAGAACTTATTGATTCATCTCGTAAGCATCAAAAGGATCACAAGTTGTCAATGATTTGTTATCATATAAATCATATAGTCGATCTTCACTTTTTATAATTCCTTTGATTGCCCATTTACTAAAAACCTTTTTTCCTCCTTCTCCTCTTGGCCTCCTTCTCAAAATTGTTTTTACCTAACTGCAAAATCTTAGGCCGAGTGGTTAAGTTTAATCCTGGTAACGATGGTGTAGTTCACATTGTAATAGATCTTACCTCCAAGGGCCGGTGATAAAAATCTGTCCTCTTCCAACAGAGAAAAGTTATTAATCTCCATAACTGTAATTTAACTTATATCAAAATATATACTATGTTTTTTAATATTTTATCATATAATCTAATTCTAACTATTATTATATTTATTTCACTATCTATTTATCAACCTACACAGTTTATTACTATGAATCAATCCAGAATGTCAGGAAACCTCGTTTCATCATCTGCTATGGACATAATATACTAAACAGGACCGAGTACTCGTAGCTAAAAAGCAAGCTGAACGAGATAGGTAGTTTAGAGGCCGTGTGTCCCTTTCTAACAGGGTGATAATATGATTGAGATGATAAGGGTGTTGCTGTGTGAAATAAATTGAATCTTGCAATATTGCTACTAATTGTTTATTATAAACACATAGATATTGAAGATTTTCATTAGCAACGGCAATTTTTTTGATTTTGCGGTTTTATTAGGTACTTTCGTTTCTCGTTCGGTCGTACGGTCATTTCAATGCGCTTGCCCTCTGTCGGTTTGGTGAAGGTCATCGGTCATTAAGTGTAATTAGTTGCGAATACGTATTGTTTAAGCATTGTGCATACTTATTTGTACACTCATTTGAATAACATTAATAATTACAAAGGTTTTATTTATTAAAAGTAAAGATGGCAGAAGAGAGAAAATTAAAAATGAAAATTAAAACAGTGAGACTGTTTTACAATCTTACTTTGCACAAATACAGAGTGTGTATGATTGTTCATTAGCGATAGAAACGGAGACCGACGAAGCTACTTTTTTAGTGACGACTTTCAATTTATCTACGCTTAGATCGGAATTTATGGACAAGTTAGAAGAGTGGAATATGGCAAGGATGGAAGCAGATGCAAAGTATGAACCTAGTTTTAAAAAAGGGGAAGAATTTGAGGATTTGTATACTCGCTTGCAAGATAAAATAAATTCACTAAAGTCAAAGAAAGTTACTTGCGGTTATGATAAATTAAAATTACCATCAATAGAATTACCGAAATTTGACGGAAATCTGAAGGCGTGGCCAATGTTTATTGAATGTTTTAATAACACGATACATAATAATATACAGTTAAGTTATGCGGAAAAGGTGTATTACTTATGCGGTCAGCTGACGGGTAAAGCACTCGAATCCATTGCGGGTTTATCGCCTACGGGTGAAAACTATGAGGTAATTTATACTACTCTAGTGGATAGATATCAAGATGTGCATTAATTAGCTGCGGCTTATTTACAGGAGATTTTTAATTTAAAGAAAATGCAGGCGCCTTCTGTTGACGGTTTGAATACATTTATTGATAAATTTTCCGTGTCAGTAACAGCTTTTGAGAAATTAATTACGGAAGATAAATTAGATTTTATTTATTTATACCTTGCGTTGAATAAGGTGGATAGTGAAACCGCTCGATTATTTGAAAATTCGGTGCGTGATACAAAAGTGCCTTCGTATAGGAACTTCGTAAAGTTTGTTAAAGAACAAGCTAAGATTTGGGGTTTTCGGGTTTGGGGTCCAATGTTCGGTTAGATCGAATAATGCTCGAGTACCAATGACTTTCAAACCAGTGCTGGTGCCAGGAAAATATAGTAAGTCCTTAGTGACTGCTTGTGATGGTGCAGTATGCCCTATGTGTAATGCGGAGAGTCACGATTATTTTTCGAAGTGTACGGAGTTTCTGAAACTTTCTTCTAAGGAACGTTACAATATAGTTAAGAAGAATAACGGATGTGTAACATGCTTGAGCGTTCGTCATCGGTCACCGGCATGCAATTCGAAGAATAGTTGTAGTTCATGCCAGTCTAGATCGCATCATACATTGTTACATTTTCCAAGTGCACAGACGAGTACATCGTTAATGGTGACTGGTGATTCTCGTTCGAATAAACACGGTGTTGATTCTGAGACGCGAGTTGTTAATGTTTTCAAAATGGATAATGTGTCCAATGCTGGGGTTTCGTTGTGTTCAATGCATAGTGCTAAGACACACGACTCTTTGCGTGATGCTTGTTCTGTTACCGTGCTACTAGCCACAGCGAGGGTTCGTGTAGTGGATCCGCGAGGTGTGTCTCATATCGTCCGTTGTTTAATAGATAGTGGATCTCAAAACCACTTTATAACGTCACAGTGCTGTGAGCGATTGTCGCTGACGTTGCAACAGCCTGAATTTCCCATTTCAGTACACGGTTTTGGCGGTGGTGTTAATCGTGTCCAGGGTGTTACTGAACTGGAATTTACATAACTTTCGGCATAGCTTTCCGCATACGTCCGTTGCTGGTGGATAATATCACAAATGATTTGCCCACTTCTGGGGTTGACACGTCAATGCTCTCTTATTTGTCGAGCGTTCAGCTTGCTGATGATGCTTTTCACTTTCCGGGTGAAGTGGAAATGTTGATCGGCGCGCAAATGTTTGATAAGCTGTTACTTACTGGCAGAATTCATGGACCACCTGGTATGCCAGATGCTATTCAGACTAGTCTGGGATTCATCATCATGGGAAAGGTTCCAACTCTTATCGTCAATAAATCTTCGCGTACGGCAACGCATTGCACGTTTGTTGAATCGCAGATGCAGGATGCGGTAGCTAAGTTCTGGCAGCTGGAGGAGGTTCCTTCCTTGACGTCCGCCAGTCTTAGTAGAGACAAACAGGAGTGTGATGACATCTATAAGTCTACCACAACCCGTGATGCGTCAGGTAGGTACACAGTAGCCCTACCTTTTAAAGCAAATCTAACCGAGTTAGGTAGTTCTTTAAGTGTCGCACGGAACGTTTTTTTGCGTTGGAGCGAAAGCTGCAAGCGTCTCCGCCAATAAGAAAGGCATATGTTTGGATATTTGACTCCAATTTTATACATAATGATGTGTCTAGTAGGGATGCCGGGTATGTCATTCCCCACCATGGTATCGTTCGTGACGATAAGGTCACAAGTAAACTAAGAATCGTGTTGGACGCTAGCGCCCACATTGATAAAGGACGGTCATTGAATGAAATGCTTCATGCTGGTCCTAATTTACAGGGTGATATTTTTACCCTCCTACTGAATTTCCGTTTATTTGCAGTGGCATTCTGTGCGGATGTCCGACAAATGTACCTGCAAATAAGGGTACATTCTTATTTCTGTAAATATTTGCAAGTGTAGTATCGGTTTAATCCCAATGATCAATTACAGATTTTTCAGTTTGACAGAGTCTGTTTTGGTCTGACGTCTAGCCCATTTTTAGCGTTGCGGACGATTCACCAACTTTGCGAAGATGAAAAGAATAACTTTCCTCTTGCGGCACGGGTTACTCAGAATGGCCTCTATATGGACGACGTCTATTTTAGTGAAGAATCGGTGACTGTTGCAACGGAGATGGCGCTTAAATTGATTGGAATGTTCAAAGCCGGGGGCTCTGACCTCCAGAAGTGGTCGAGTAATTCGCCTGGTTTACTTTGCCAGATACTGGAAACACAGTTGCATCCTCACATGTACAATTTTGATGATGACGGCCAGAAGATTTTAGGAGTCAAATGGGAACCGTGGTCTGATTCGTTTTCATTCGACGTGGCTCCTTGCGCTGATATGTGTACGAAGCGGAACATTTTGTCTGCAGTTGCCAGATTGTGGGATGTTCTAGGGTTCGCAGCTCCGGTGATTCTGTATGCCAAATTACTTCTTCGTGACCTGTGGGCATTGAAAATAGATTGGGACGAGTCACCGCCTAGTAACGTCGTTGATAAATGGACTCGGTTTAAGACAGAGTTGCACATGTCGATGAAATTGTCTATACTGCGACACTCGCGCTCTCCTCCTGTGATGGCTGATCTACCTGAGTGTAGGTTACAAATTACTAAACCTTTTTCTCACACCGGACTTGATTATTGCGGTCCCATAAATATTACATTAACCCGTAAACGAGGTGTCACAAGCCAAAAGGCGTACATCTGTGTTTTTATATGTCTAACTACTAGGGCTGTACACGTAGAATTAGTCCCAGACTTGAGTACTGAGGCTTTTCTTAACGCGTTAAAGAGGTTTCTAGGTCGACGTGGACCTGTAGATAAACTGTTTTCTGATAACGTGACGAATTTTGTTGGTGCTCGGGCATATATGAACGAGCTATATTCGTTTTTGTGAGATCCATCACACACTAATCAATGGGATAGTGAGTTAGCTAATCAAAGAATTCAATGGCAAATAATTCCGCCTAATGCGCGGGGCATTGGTGGTGGATGGGAAGCCACTGTAAAATCGTTTAAGACTCATTTGCTTCGTGTGATTGGAGCTCAGATACTCACTTATGAGGAGCTGTTAACTGTACTGATCCAGAATGAAGCAGTATTAAATTCTAGGCCATTAGGACAGGCGTTAAGTCCCGACCCGTCGGAACCTGTAGCATTGACACCGGCACACTTTTTACACACTGTACCGTTGCGTTCACTCCCATCCGTACCAATTATGGACAGTATTGATAAGTTACGTTCGCGGTTCTTATTGATAGACAAGCTCGTACAGTCGTACTGGAGTAGATGGAGTGATGAATATCTAAATACTCTCCAAGCTCGGGAAAAATGGTTGACAGATTGTAACCCAATAAAAAAGCTCACCGTGGTTTTGATTATGAAAAGTAATACCGCCCCATTACATTGGCCGTTGGGCATTATTCAGGAAACATATCCTGGATCTGATCGTCGAACACGAGTTGTTCTTGTTAAGACTAAGGGTGGAACATTTAAGCGAGCAGTGGTTCGCTTATGTCCACTACCTTCTCAATAAGTTAAGTTTATGCTGGATTGAAAACAAATACTTATTTATGTAGTTTAGACAGATTAATTTATTGTATTCAAATCACGTTTCTCCATTTAGTTATTATATATATTATTTATTATTTTAACCTTTATAATATCTCATGTTATGAGGATTTATGACATAGTATGCTCTTCTAGCTCATGTGTCATTGATAGTTCAGTTTATACTTTATTGAAAGGAATCCCTAGGGCTATGTTTGGGTCAAAAGGTACGTAAGGTAAGGTAAGGTGTCAGGGTTTCCTATCATAGTGGAAGTTGGCTTTGAGCTCACTCAAATTACGCGCGCGATTGCAGTGTCGAGCGCAATCAGTTTTGAGAACCCCGGCCGCTCGCGCCGCTGTGTTAATAATTGTTGGTAGAGAGTACACCGCAGCCATTGTTCGTACACATATAATATACGGAAACCTTTGTTTAATGTTGAAAGTAGCGTTGGTTATATTTTTGAAAGGGGTGGAAAGAGATTATATACTAGTGAAGCAGCTGGACAATGTTTGTGAGTGTGGATTAGAAGGATTGAGAGAGTTGTGAGATTCGCCGGCCGGCTACAACGTGCAGCACCAAGGAAGATCCAGGTGAGTGGGCTTTAATGCTTAACTTTTGCTAGGATAGGGGAATCGGCAACCACGTATTACCTATGGTACACTCAGAACCCCAGGTGTCTGAACTGGGCATACTTTACCCAGGGGTCTATACAACCCCCCACGTACCGGTTAGTTTTGGCCGGTACAATTATAGTCTCAAAAGCATATCTTTGATCTGGGACTAATTTTGGTATGTTTTCATTGATAAAAGCAGTCAAATTAATTGTATTATAGTGATGTGCCTTTATATTTGTAGCATTGTTTTCTTATGTTCATAATAATGTAGGATTCTAATGGCGAAAGAATTTTTCAAATCAGTCGAGTAGTTTCAGAGCCTATTCAATGCAAACAAACAATCAAATCTTTCCTCTTTATAATATTAGTTTTGTGACATAATTGTAATAGTTAGACATATGATATCGGGACTTTTTTATAGATATTGATGTCTTCTATAAAATTGTGGTACATCACTTTGCTCTATTGTCAATAATTACCGCAGCGTACGCGATATAATGATATTTTTTCACACATTGGGTTACATTATAGAAGTTTTCATACGGATCCCTAACATTTTTGAAAATATTCTATCACCTATGTTCACCAGGGATAATCTAGGATTCTAATGGTGAATGAATTTTTCAAATCGGTCTAGTAGTTTCAGAGCCTATTCAATGCAAACAAACACTGAAATCTTTCCTATTTATAATATTGCTTTAAATAGTTTATAATGATATTTTTTCACACGTTGGGCTACATTATCGAAGTTTTAATACGGATCCCTAACATTTTTGAAAATATTATATCACCTATGTTCACCAGGGATAATGTAGGATTCAAATGGTGAAATAATTTTACAAATCGGTCTAATAGTTTCAGAGCCTATTCAATTAAAACAAACAATTAACCTTATTCCAATCTTCTTGTAACCTTATTTATTGATTTTTGTTTTCATAAAAATAAAAGATGATTATTATCCCCAATTTTATGTGTTTTCGTTGCTTGATAAATTTGGTGTTTATCTCATTTTAATATAGTTTTTTATTGAGAGGTAACACATTTTTTACGTCATGGAGCGACGCCATTTGACTGCTGATGATGAAATTTCGTTTTAAGTAACTTTATTTCGTACTACGTACTACACATATTGAGAATTATTCTAATTTAATGAACATTGAATGAATGATTTTGTTGCTTTAGTCCTAATCCATCAAAAAATTCTTGGTTTTTATTTATAAAAGAAATATGAATATATTATACAATAATTAAAAATCATTAAAAAGTTTTTTAAAAAGTATTTTAAAGTTTTGGCGAATTGAAGGAGTTAAATTGAAAACTGCGCGCGCATGTGACGGAATTGCGACATGATGTAGTTATACCTACTCGTAGTTACCCAACAATGATAATAATGTAAATTAATTTTTAAACTTTTTTAATTATGGAAAAATAATTTTATGTTGTATAAATAGACATTACTTTATTATCATAATGTAATTCAAATTCAATTCAATCAATCAAATTAAAATAATCTACATTTATACAAGGTTAAGCAGCATAATGTCGCAGACTTGGTATCAGAGAAACAACGTAACGTCTTTACACTATTATTCCCTGTACGATACTGTTCTTAACATGATTTAAAAAGTCTTTATATTACTATTCATTTTTATTAAAACTATGCACAAATGGCGTGCTGGAGCAACTTCCGCTTACAATATTATAATTCTGATCGGATACGGAAGCCGCTAGTATTTTTGTATGCATCTAATACAATAATAACTATTAATAATTAAAACTAACTCAGTAACATAACTTGCATTCACATTATTATCATTGACGGTTAACTTCATAATGTTGTTGTCAGGAGGAATTTTTTTTTTAGTTATTTATGTTTTTTACGACAAACAAATATAACTTCTTACCGGCGTACATAAGTTGGTGCACATTATATTTTTACTTCGTGTATTCTTATTTATTTCATAAAAAATATAAAATTTATTTACATACATTTCCAACAAGAAATAAAATTACTTAGAAAATTACACTAGAAAAATTTACTTAGGTATTGTATAATCAAAGATCTGACGTAGTTATTTTATGAAAGCTGCTATAATAATCTAGATGTGTCGACACGAAATGTTAAACAGAAATATAAAAAAAGTGAACTGATTATGTACTATGAATATGCATTCATAGCACAAGAATGCTCTTGTGATGAGCAGTCAGACAGGTGCACGGCGCGCTGCGCATAGCGATTGCATCAGGACTAAATGTTTTATTGATCTTATAAAACTGCATTACCGTAGCAAGTCCGTGATCTATCGGTCACTTCTACCGCCTCATCCGCTTCAATAGAGAGAGCAGTAGGTCTGAAAGTTCCTCACTGGCAACTAGTTCCTTTGTCAGATCAGGAAATACTACTTCTGGTACATCGAGTCAATGAGAGGGTTCACTGTCGTCCGGGTACCAAGAATCTGGCCAATAACTCGGTAACGTGTATTCAGGTTTATGTTCATATAGCTCACTGAGGTTTACACCTAAATCATCGAGATTAAGATTAAAGTTCGCATATTGTGGTATTAGATAGCCCTCTTCGTCGAATATATTCGAAATATCTGTGTCGAGATTAGTCCAAGTCTCTAAGGGGGTTTCTGGTATGTCATCATCCGGGACAGAAGGGGACACTTTTTTGGACAGAGCGTTCGTTACTATCGCTATTAAATCGTCTATATAATCAGTTAAATCCAAGTTTGGATCTAAATCTTCAATATGAATTTGCTTTATGAGAGGCTCTGTCTGCTCTGTGCCAGGCTCTGGTTCCTGTGTTGTGGGCTCTGGTTCCTGTGCTGCGGGCTCTGATATCTGAGTTGAGGGCTCTGTTTTATCTATGCTAGGCTCTGGTCTATGTGTTGTGGGCTTTGGTTCCTGTGATATTGGCTTTGGTTCCTGTGTTGTAGGTTCTAGTTCCTGTGTTGTAGGCTCTGGTTTCAGTGTTGTGGGTTCTAATCTCTGTGTTGTGGGCTCTGGTTTATCTGTGCTATGCTCTGGTTCCTGTGTTGTAAGTTCTGTTTCCTGTGTTGTAGGCTCTGGTTTCTGTGTTGTAGGCTCTGGTTGCTGAGTTGTAGGCTCTGTTTCCTCTGTTGTAGGCTCCTTTTCCCGTGTTATAGGCTCTGGTTTATCTGTTCTAGGCTCTGGTTGCTGTGTTTTAGACTCTGTTTCCTGTGTTGTAGGCTCTGGTTTCTGTGTTATAGGCTCTGTTTTCTGTGTTATAGGCTCTGGTTTCTGTGTTGTAGGCTCTGCTTTCCTTGCTGTAGGCTCTGATTGTTGTTTTATAGTCTCTGTTTCCTGTATTATGGGTTTTGGTTCCTGTATAGTAGGTTCTGATTCGTGTATATTTGTTGTATATTCTGGTTTCTCTGTACTAGCCTGTAGTTCTTGTGCTGTAGTCACTGGGTTCTTGGTTGTAGGACTTGGTTTCCGTAATTTTTGTGTTATGAGTTCTGATATTTGTGTGCTAGGCTCTGGTTTCTCTTTTGTGGTCACTGGGTTCTTGGTTGTATCTTGTATTGTAGACTCTTGTTCTTTTATTGTAGGCTCTTTTTCCTGTGTTGTACGCTCTGTTACCTGTGATGTACGCTCTGGTTCATCTGTACTATGCTCTGATTCCTGTGTTGTAAGTACCGTTTCCTGCGTTTTAGGTTCTGGTGTCTTTATTGTAGGCTCTGGTTGCTGTGTTGTAGGCTCTGTTTTCTGTATTGTAGAGTTTGTTTCCTGAGTTGTAGGCTCTGTGTCGTGTTTAGTAGGCTCTGATCTCTGTGTTGTGGGCTCTGGCAGCTGCGTTGTAGGCTTTGGTGTCTTTGTTGTAAGTTCTAGTTCCTGTGTTGTGGGCTGTAATCTTTGTGATGTAGGCTTTGGTTCCTGTGTTGTGGGCTCTGATTTCCGTCTTGTGGGCTCTGATTTCTGGGTTGTGAATTCTTTTTCCAGCGTTATAGGCATTGGTGTTTCTGTTGTAGGCTCTGGTTGCTGTGTTGTGGGCTCTGATCTCTGTGTTGTGGGCTCTGGTTCCTGTATTTTAGGCTCTGGTGTCTTTGTTGTTGGATCTGGTTGCTGCGTTGTAGGTTCTGATGTATCTGTGCTAGGTTCTGGTTGCTCTGTGGTTGTTCTTGTTTTAGGCTCTGTTTCCTGTGTTATAGGCTCTATTTCCTGTGTTATATGCTCTGTTTCCTGTATTGTAGACTCTTTTTTACCTGTGCTAGACTCCGGTTCCTGTATTGTTGGCTCTGGTTCCTGTGTTGTAGGCTCTGGTGTCTTTGTTGTAGGTTCTCGTTCCTGTGTTGTGTGCTCTGATCTTTGTGTTGTAGGCTCTGGTTCCTGTGTTGTGGGCTCTAGTTTTTGACTTGTGGGCTCTGATTTCTGTGTTGTGCGCTCTGGTTCATCGGTTCTATGCTCTGATTCCTGTATTGAGGGCTCTGGTTCCTGTGTTGTGCGCTCTGGTTCATCGGTTCTATGCTCAAATTCTTGTGTTTTAGGTTCTGTTTCCTGCGTTATAGGCTTTGGGGTCTCTGTTGTGGGCTCTAATCTCTTTGTTGTAGGCTTTGGTGTCTTTGTTGTAGGGTCTGTTTGCTTTGTTGTAGGCTCTGATGTATATGTGCTAGGCTCTAGTTGCTCTGTGGTTGGTCTTGTTTTGGGCTCTGTTTCCTGTGTTGTAGGCTCTATCTCCTGTGTTATAGGCTCTGTTTCCTGTGTTGTAGACTCTGATTTACCAGTGCTAGGCTCCGGTTCCTGTGTTGTGGGCTCTGATCTTTGTGTTGTAGGCTCTGGTTCCTGTGTTATGGGCTCTAGTTTTTGTCTTGTGGGCTCTGATTTCTGTGTTGTGCTTGCTGGTTCGTCGGTTCTATGCTCTGATTCCTGTGTTGAAGGCTCTGGTTCCTGTGTTGTGCGCTCTGGTTCATCGGTTCTATGCTCAGATTCTTGTGTAGTAAGTTCTGTTACCTGCGTTATAGGTTTTGGGGTTTCTGTTGTAGGCTCTAATCTCTGTGTTGTAGGCTTTGGTGTCTTTGTTGTAGGGTCTGGTTGCTGTGTTGTAGGCTCTGATGTAGCTGTGCTAGGCTCCGGTTCCTGTATTGTGGGCTCTGGTTCCTGTGTTGTAGGCTCTGGTGTCTTTTTTGTAGGTTCTGGTTCCTGTATTGATGGCTCTGGTTCCTGTGTTGTGCGCTGTGGTTCATCGGTTCTATGCTCAGATTCTTGTGTTTTAAGTTCTGTTACCTGCGTTATAGGCTTTGGAGTTTCTGTTGTGAGCTCTAATCTCTGTGTTGTAGGCTCTGGTCTCTTTGTTGTAGGGTCTGTTTGCTTTGTTGTAGGCCCTGATGTAGCTGTGCTTGGCTCCGGTTCCTGTATTGTGGGCTCTGATCTCTGTGTTGTGGGCCCTGGTTCCTGTGTTGTAGGCTCTGGTGTCTTTGTTGTAGGGTCTGGTTGCTGTGTTGCAGGCTCTGATGTATATGTGCTAGGCTCTGATTGCACTGTGGTTGGTCTTGTTTTAGGCTCTGTTTCCTGTGTTGTAGGCTCTATCTCCTGTGTTATAGGCTCTGTTTCCTGTGTTGTAGACTCTGATTTACCGGTGCTAGGCTCCGGTTCCTGTGTTGTGGGCTCTGATCTTTGTGTTGTAGACTCTGGTTCCTGTGTTGTGCGCTCTGGTTCGTCGGTTCTATGCTCTGATTCCTGTGTTGAGGGCTCTGGTTCCTGTGTTGTGCGCTCAGGTTCATCGGTTCTATGCTCAGATTCTTGTGTTGTAAGTTCTGTTACCTGCGTTAGAGGCGTTGGTGTTTCTGTTGTGGGCTCTAATCTCTGTGTTGTACGCTCTGGTTGCTGTGTTGTAAGGTCTGTTTGTTGTGTTGTAGGCTCTGATGTAGCTGTGCTAGGCTCCGGTTCCTGTATTGTGGGCTCTGATCTCTGTGTTGTAGGCTCTGATGTAGCTGTGCTAGGCTCCGGTTCCTGTATTGTGGGCTCTGATCTCTGTGTTGTGGGCCCTAGTTCCTGTGTTGTAGGCTCCGGTGTTTTTGTTGTAGGGTCTGATCTTTGTGTTATGGACTCTGATTCCTGAGTTGTAGGCTCTCGTGTCTTTGTTGTAGGTTCTGGTTCCTGTGTTGTGGGCTCTGATCTTTGTGTTGTAGGCTCTGGTTTCTGTGTTATAGATTTTGGTTTCTGTGTTGTAGACTCTGTTTCCTGTGTTGTAGGCTTTGGTTCCTGTGTTTTAGACTCTGTTTTCTGTGTTGTAGGCTCTGGTTTCTGTTTTGTAATCTCTGTTTTTTCTGTACTAGTGTATGTTTTCTCTGTGCTAGAGTCTGGTTCCTCTGGGCTAGATGCTGATTTCATTGCTTTTTGTTTACTTGCAGTTGGTTTATTGCCACTTTGTTGCTTTCCTAACGTTATTTCGTTTTTAGTTTCCTCTAGTTTCTTATTAGAAGGCTTCATATCTTTGGTGACATTAATAGGTGTCTCTGTTTTAGTATCCAGGGTTAAACTTCTTTTATTGAGCCTATCAAGTGTGTCAGCGGTAGTCGCAGTAATGTCTGGTGTTCGTATAACTGGCACAGCATCAGAGTCCTGCGGCCGGTTGAACCAAGCTGTTGGATGAACATCTCCAAACGATGGTCCGTCTGTTGGAGCTGTAACTGTTACGACAGTAACGGTTGCCAGCACAATCTGAAAATAGAAACTAACCATTACTATCCACTACTATCTCTACTAACCTCTACTATCTCCTTAATTTCTATAACTGTATTTTCAAACACGCAGGCATATGCTACCATTATTAAATGCGATAATAACCGCATAACCAAGTAGCTGTTTTTTTGGCCATTAGCTATATAAATGTATCATACATATTATACACAATGTATTGATTGAATTATAATAAAACTAATTACTTAATAATTACACATATTAAAAGGAAGTTTGTCTTATATTTATGTTATAATATATATTTGTGAATAAAATTGTTTTCACTATCCTTGGCCTCTGATTTATAAAATAACTGAAGTTTTTGTTTATCACGTCAACTTTTTAAGCTACAGGATTCTTAATCTCTCTTTCAAAAGTCATACAAAATGTGCTAATAAAGGAATGTGCTAATACAGGGAAAACTTACCAAATATACATATATGTTGACAAAAAATGATGTTATTCATACAAAGACCATAATATATTTCAGTTTCATTGTAAATGCAATGTAAATTGTAAAAGACATGTTAGGAAATACTAAAAAGGAAAACTTTATTCAATTGAGGCATCAAGAACTTATGGCACTTACAGGCATCAAAATACTGCGGAGAAACATCGCAGTCATCCCATAAAACCTGCTTGACATGGTCCTTGAACTCATTGTCTGGCAAATCAGTAATATGCGTCGGGATCTTATTATAGAACCTAAAACTATTATCTAAGAAACTGTTACTAGTCTTACTAAATCTTAAACACGGAACGACTAATTTAGGGCTATTTCTATTAATAAAACCGTGCTGGTTTTTGACAAAATTAACCTTGTGAAGGTGTTATCGAACATACATTATATTATCACGAATGTATTATGCCGAAATGAGATATTATGAAACATGGCCACGTAGTGTTTAAAGAAATTAAAAAGTGGTAGAAAAAATACTAATTACAGTTTTGAATTCAGAGAGCTTATTTAACTCTAGAACAACTTAAAAATTGAACTCAACAGATATTTGTTATCTTCACAAAGGATATTTATAATTTAAACTGAAAACTGATATATCTTCATTTAATTTGATATTATTCCATCTATTTTTTTATTAAATAACAATATCAAATGATTGCTAAAAAAAACAAAAAAACCAAGTATAAATTAATTACGCGACTTTTAAAGTTGGGAGATAATAAAGCAACGCACTCACCACGAGGCACATAGTGTGTGTGTGCTGCCTTGCTGTCTCCAGCGGAGTATAGCGCTGTATAGCGGTGTATAGCGGTGCACGACGGTGTCCAACAGCGTCCAGTGGTGGTTAGCTCGCAAGCGGAACCTTATATCGACTTCGCTTAATGTGTAAACCGCAGAGTCGAACTTTTCACAATTGTTATCTAGAGACACTAATGTTCACAAACACGGCACTATTCTAAAGGTAAGTCTAATTTACAACTACTTAATGAACTGATACTTGCGGTTACGTTCGCGTGGAGTTCAAAACACCATCATGAAACTTGTCTAAGTATTGAATTTAATTTTATTATTATAATAATTGTGCGAATAAGATACAAGTTTGCTTCTCCATCAGCATCTAAGACATTCCTGTTTTGTAGGTCTTTTAAACACTATGTACTTACAACCACAAAAAATAACATCGAAATCATTCAAAATAATTATATCTTCGTACAAATACTTCGTATCGGTTAGTTTTCTTGTCGTGTTCAGATGTTGCTGTGTTTGTACCGACCGATGTACCTTCAGCGTGATGTTAAATGTTATTTATACATATAATAAAATTGAAATGTCTGACTGTAATGTTAAAATAACAGCTTTTTACTAAATGCATATGATAATATATACGATACCTATAAAGAAAAACCATTTATTTAATTTTTTATCTGTCTGTGCGTTCCAGGTAATCTCTGAAACGGTTGAACCGATTTTGACAAAACTTTAACTAAAGTTATATACAATAACTTAGGCTACTTTTATTTTAGAAGAATAATTAAGATACCACGCGATAAAAAAATGTTTTAGTACTACACGCAAGCGGAGCCGTGGTCACAGCTAGTTTTATAATAAACCTTCAGAATAGTTCGCGGAGCAGTGTGCGGGGTGCGGGGGCCGCGCACTGATATCATCGAGTTCTCTGTAACTGTTCCGCAGTGCTATTTAGATATGTTAGTCGAGTATTATCATATATTCTCAGAAGGACAACATTGTCTGCAGCCTGTTGACTCGTACGTGAAGGTATCCGCCTTGAAGCATAATAAATTTAATTGCAATCGGTAATTACATACACATATGTTGATGATTTACCAACGTACAAGCGATACATAGTGTTGTAGCATTACCATGGAATCAGCGAGAATCACGTACTAATTGCTTACTCACTCGGTTGCATTCAGTGCGCACTGAGCGCAATCAACACGGCGTGATCGTGCGTCGTGGTGGTACGGCCGGGTTGTGCGGCGTGGTGGTACGGCGTGGTCGTGCGGCGTGGTGGCGCGGCGTGGTGGTACGGCGTGGTGGCTCGGCATGGTGGTACGGCGTGGTCGTGAGGCGTGGTGGTACGGCGGGGTTGTGCGGCGTGGTGGTACGGCGTGGTCGTGCGGCGTGGTCGTGCAGCGTGGTCGTGCGGCGTGGTCGTGCGGCATGGTGGCGCAGCATGGTGGTACGGCGTGGTCGTGCGGCGTGGTGGCGCGGCGTGGTGGTACGGCGTGGACGTGTGGCGTGGTGGCGCGGCGGGGTTGTGCAGCGTGGTGGTACGGCGTGGTGGCTCGGCGTGGTGGTACGGCGTGGTCGTGAGGCGTGGTGGTACGGCGGGGTTGTGCGGCGTGGTGGTACGGCGTGGTCGTGCGGCGTGGTCGTGCAGCGTGGTCGTGCAGCGTGGTCGTGCGGCATGGTGGCGCAGCATGGTGGTACGGCGTGGACGTGCGGCGTGGTGACGTACGATTCACTGTCTCGCTCTGTACTTAATTTTGTTTATGATGCTCGGTTTATTTGTACAAACGCTTACGAACACATCATAATTATTTAAAATGAATTCATCCGTTGTATTTAATTTGTAATAATGCAACAATTACTATATGTACTGGTAGAATATATGTGAATGGTTCTATCGTGATTTATACAAAGTACCGAGTATAGAGTGGATTTTAGACAAGGGTATGTCTGAACAATTTCGAAATTATGAAAAATACAGAAGAGTAGTTTAAGGACTCATAAGTTCGATTTATGACAAAACCATTATTGCGTAATTACTTTTTATATACGTTACCTGAGGGGAAATGAACCCAATTGAGCTTCTAAAAATATGGCACCTGTACTATTACACCAACGCAATGTGCTAATTGCTACTAATAAGGATACTTAAAGGAATGTATTATTGAAATTCAATGAAAGTGGCTCATTTTTACAATGTATAGTGGGAAATGGAACGTAAGAGAGAATGAAGGGAGCGGACGAGTGAGTGAGACGGATGAATAAAATATAAAATGGTGAGCGATACGACGATCGGAGCGCACGCTGTTAAGCTGTATCTGGCTGATTTTTTGGTTTCTCTGATGTAATCCCACTGTAATATTTTGTCTAAATATTAACTAATTTCTCGTATCTGCTCAATATGGTAATTATTGACTTCAATACGCTATGTACTAGCAACCCGCCACGGCTTCGCTCGGGTAGCAGATAAAATACATGTAACTGTATTGGTTTACGCGGCGCACACCTGTAAAGCTCCCAGTCGGTATGCTTTTTCTGACATCTTCAACAATTGTTACACAAAACGTTAATGAATTATACACCTAAATCTTCTCATGAATCGCTCTATTCATTGATGAATATAACGGGTTTCGTAAATTCTTAATGTTACGCTATCAAAATAGTCCAATGGAGTAAGATCGGGTGATCTTGTCGGCCCGCACACACAACCATGTATTCCGATCCAGTTATTCTCAAAATAGTCGCAAATCTCATACCGCAAGATTATTATGTGATGGGGCACCGTCTTGACACAGGATTCATATCCTTTAATTATATATTACTCTGCAAGTATTAGTCCTTATTAGCAACATAATCAGTTGATGTAATAATACAGTCGTCATATTTATGCATACCCTTACCCACTTTTCTCTCTTCTCATAGTTTAGGATCTGGCCATACAAACTCATCTCAAAAATACAATCTGTTTCACACCGTCTCGTAGTTCTTTTATCGTAGAACAATATTTTAGGACATTATTTTCAACTATTCCAAACAGTTTGGTCGGCGCACAGCGCAACTTAATATCAATAAAACATAGCATATAACCACGAGGGAGAACTTAGCTTTTTATTAGTGAAAGAATTTTTAGAATCGGATCAGTAGCCAGATTAGCCCTTACAAACAAACTTTAATTCTTTTTGGGGTTCCGAATACAAAAGGAACCCTTATAGTATCGCTACGTCCGTCTGTCTGTCCGCGGCTTAGCTCAGAGTTACTTTATACTAGAAAGCTGTAATTTCAGGACTTCATCTCAATTATTAATAGTTTTCAGTTAATGTTGAAACTAGGACACCGCGTGGTCAGCGCCATGAAACCAGCCGCATTTTTTATGTTATTAAAAATTAATTAATTTTTTTATTTAGTGTTATTTTGGCAAATAAAGGAGAAATATTCAGTTGGGTTAAAGAAATCGTTCATTTTTCATAAAATGGTTCATTGTTTTTATCTATACCTACTAATATAGCGGAAGATTATTTTTGTTTCTTTATTTAATAACCTAATATCTGAAACTACAAGTATGATTCACAAAATTATTTTTGTGTATGATAGCCAGATTTATGAGGAATAGTATAGGCATTATGGTAAACCTTCCTCCCAGCTAGCCTTAAATATTGATTTTTGTTGAGTCGGAAGAAACAGCGCACCCGAACTGCTTTATCCGCGTGCGCTGCCTTAACGGTTAGTGATACGTATATACATTGTTATACAAAAACATTTCTCCTTATTTCATCTAAAAAGTGACACAATAAGATAATTTATGACAAATATATATCGAAAATTGAAAAGTGATTTATAAACAGTATTATTAGGCATGGCATATTAATCGTTACAAACGAAACTTACTTCATCATTAAGACAATTTTATGTAGATAAACTTTGCCCTTTGTAGCATGTTATTTGGAGGAAGAGTTTGAGAGATAATGGAAGATTAAATAATTCAACACTCGGCTCGGATTAACCGACCGGTCGACTATAGGTGTAGAGTCGAGCACGAGCCGTGTGAGTACGACTCATAATCCCGGGCCGCCTGATAAAAATATTGTCTATACTGAAGTATTATGATTAATCATGAATTAGCGATTTCCTTTGAATTATACGCGGGTGTAACTAGTTAACTTATATTTTCAGATATCTCTTTTACCTTTCAAGCCAGATAATTGTTAAAGTAAAGCATCTAAAATTATTTCGCTTCGTGGAGACCTTTTGGCAATTATACTTAATGAGGTTATCAATATGCGGTATTTTTAATTTGAAAATCGATTAGTTAATCATTATTTAATATGATTTAAATTTTTTAACGTAATTGTTTAATATTTAAAAACAAATAGAGAAGTTGCATATTTTTATATATTTTTTTCATATTGTTTATTGCAAAATATTATAAACTAAAAATTAAAAAAAAAAAACTTTTCTAATAGTTAAAAACATTTTTTTATACTATTTAAATGTTTTTTTTAATTCGGTTCTCTATAAGATATAACAAGTAATATATTTTTGTTATCACTGTTCATGTTGTTTCTTAAAAAAATAATTTGTTACAAATAATTGTCGAATTTGGTTATATTTTATTTAGATTATAAAAAAAATTCAAATTCATATTTGAAAGAAATACCGTACTTTTTACAGTGCATACTAAAAAAAAAAAAATTAAAAAAAACTTTTCACTTACTAAGCATTAAATTATCATCATCGCTTAATTCGAATACATCTTTTTTTCTTTAATTACTAAATCACAAAATTTAATAAATATAATCCTAAGCATATACCATGATCAGAGAATCTCCTTCTTTGAACTAAAGTTAAAAGCTCTTTTGTTATATGCTAATATGTAAAAGAAATTATATTTTTTAACTCAAAACATCAATTTTCGGTTAGATAAAAATACAGTGTTCTCCATACACTGACTGACATGAAATTACAGTAGATCTACCGTAGTTACAGTGCATCTGGTAACACTGCCTTTATGTAATAACTAATGTATGCTCTCAAGCCTCTACCCAGCCCCCCCCCCCTCCACAACGGCTACACAACCCACGACATAGCCCCCTCAGCTGATGCACAAAACTTAAGAATATATGAAGCAACGGGATATCGTATGCATGTGAACGCGCCGAGCACCGTTGTGGCACCACAAGTCGGCTATTTTCACTATACCAGTACAATACTGAAAGGTTGGGTAAAATATTAATATGTATTATTGTATAGTAGGCAGGTATGTTACATGTAAACTTGATAACAACACCCGCGGGCCTCGCTGAGTCGCGTCGCGTCACTGTGACGTCACGCCGAGCCCGGACTCTTGCATGTAATGATGATGCATTTGTTCGATGACGTCATGTGAAGATGCTCCACTCTGCGTTCCCGTGCGATTCGGTGTGGTGCGGCGACATACATGTACCGATGGGCTGACCAATGTTGTCAACTTAGCACTTTAGGTGCTCGATTTGGCACAATTTTAACAAAAAATCTAGCACTAAATAGAAATAATACTTATTATTTTTTGGCAGAATAAAACGCTCTATTTTATAGGTTGTTAAACTTTTGTAAGGGATATCCCGTGAAATAAAAGGACAGGACAAAAAAGTAAAAAGGTGTGTGTGCGATTCACACACGATAGAAGTGAAACTTCATTTTTAAAAGACATTTTCTATTGAATTTAACAGTGCGCAATATACATACACACCTATATTTTCTCTCTCGCTCTGGCTCACACAAAGAGGAGAGACCGATAATGTGCGTTGAACGTTAACGTTTATAATTTAACGTTTAACGCTTGGAAGTCGCATAAGAAGTTTCACTTCAAAAATATATTCAAATTTGACTTTTTTGACTAGCCTCACTCGTTTTAGGCGAGATGATTTGAACTGGGCTCAACATAGAGATCCTTTTAAATAGGAATCAGTCATGTAGCGTATGACAAGATTTTGTATATAGCCCGCTCTTGATCTATTAATTATCCCTATGTAATGTAAGATTATATGTTAGCACGCTCCTGTATATTAAGTATCGCTGTGTTTATTAATCATAGCATTGTCAACTACGCTATTTAGTAGCACATAATGACAATAAATGTTTTTCGTGGAATACGTTCATCTTCATATAATGATGTACCTAAACCGGTAGCCTAGTACTCAACGTCCTTATCAAACAGTACAGTACCGTTGTCAACGTAACTGTTACGCTTCAGAGTACCGCGGCCGCAGTTCCTTAACCTACAAGTAGGAGCTGCTACACACACAGGAGCTGATACCGCGCGAGCTCGTTCACGTCACGCAGACGCAGAGTGCTGGCGCGGACGTGACTCCCGACATGGTGACGTTCAGACGCACTTCACTGCATATTGCATACTCGTATCAACTATAGACATTAGTAGAGCTGTCTCACATAAACCTACTTACCTACCGGATCAGGCGCGCTATTCACACTTTAATGTGACGACACTCTTACAAGATGAGTTACTCTCATTATAATAAAAAATATGCAGATCTCCGAATGTTTTTTGAAGGGAACTGAATGGTTCAGCTCTGCTGGCTCGGTGTCAACACAATGGTGCTTACGTTAACAATCAGAAGGCTCATAGGATAGCGATAGCGCTGCCGCGGCATGGGGGGGCAACAGGGTCGGATGATGCATCACTATAATAATGTTGGAGGTTGGGTTGCTAGGAAAAAAATTCAATTTCTATGACGCTTTCAAAACCGCCTTCAAAGATTTTATTGACTCCGCTCCCACAATTTTTCAGCAATGGGATCAATGACCTTCCTATAAAATGACGAAAGTACACAGGTAATAATGATGCATATTTCGATTGATTAAATGTATAATTTCATATTATTTTTGCGTTTTTTTTTTCATATTTAATGCTAATTTCATATGTAAGGATCTATTATTTAAAATAAAATTTACTTGTAATTTAGAAATGTAAAAATTTGAAGCGTTCGGAACTTAAAATGTTTTTAATTTTTTGTATGCATGAGGACATTACGGGAAATCCATGCCCGATTTTGCCCAGAATGACAAATACTTCACGAATATTCAAAATCAAAAATAACTTTCTTCAATTTAGGCCCTTAGAAGGCACTTACGAACTTCAAACACTACTATATTACTACCGGCTCGGAAAATATCCCAGTCATCGGAGAAGAACCGGCAAGAAACTCGATCGGTCTTATCTTTTTTAATTTTTTTCGCCCACTGTGTAAATGCAATGGTGGCTCAGTGGTAGCGTGTACGACTTCGCGTCGATTGACGTGAGATCAAATCCCTGCAATGAGGGAAATTCCTTTCCAAATTCCTTTCGGTGAAGGAAAACATCGTGAGGAAACCATAGCATGGTGGTAGGGCTTTTTCTGATGCCCGCCTGGCTAGCTACCACCCTCAAGTTGAAAATCTGTCGCCAAGCACCAATAGGTGTGTTCCGGCTGCTGCACTTGAGAGCCAGTCTTCCACTAAGTTTAGCGTGTTACCAACTTGGGCCACATCGTTACTTAATATCAGGCGATATTGTGGCCACTACGCCAAACCTATTACGATATTTTTTTTTTTAATAAATAATAAAATTTACAGTCAATAATAATATTATCATATTAATAATTTAGTGGATGCAAAGAGAAGGAGTCGCTTCTAGACATCACTATCATTTACACAACGATCCACCTTATAATAACTTTATGACAGTAAAACCTGCTTGACTTGGTCCTTGAACTCATTGTCCGGCAAATCGGTTATGTATGTCGGTTATCTTATTATAGAAACTAAAACTATTAACTTAAACTTTTAATAATCTTACTAAGTCTAAAACACGGTACGGCTAATTCAAGATATTAAACTCCTGGAACCTGTTCCTCAGTGATTCGCGAGGTCTCATGTTGTATACTGCTCGAACTGCCCGTTTTTGTGTTATGATCATGGAGTCTACCTCAGCTGCAAATAAACCACCCACAAAAAAATACCGTAACACATTCTGCTATGAAAGTAAGCGAAGTAGACTAATTAATTAAGTTATTAATTGCGCTCTCATGGTTTTGATGGAAATCATTAATAACCACCATGAGAGGCCGCCTCACCTTGTTCATATTACAAAAGCGGGCAGTTCAAGCAATATAAAACATGAGACCTCGCGAAACATTAAAGAACAAGTCCTAGGACTTTAATATGTCACATAGTGGACATTTGGAAGTTTTGTAATGAAAAACCTCTTAATCTGGTTATATTCAATAATCTTGAATTGTTACAAAATTAATAGATTAATAATTATAGAATTTGCTCGACGCGACGCAACCGTGTAATTATTGTTCTTTTGCGAAAAACAAAAGGTGCGGGTGAGAGTAAAAAAATACTCGAATGCGAAGTGCCGGCCATCCACCCGCCGAATCACAGAAAAAATGTACAGGTGCACGGAGTAGATATCTTCCCCCCCGTTGAAAGACTCCTTTCAACTTCTTCAGTCGTGATCCGGTGAAGAGGAAGGCAAGGGACAGATCCGAGTAAGAGGCCTCCGGAAGCAGCCTCTGGTAGTCTCAATGTCTGCGACCCGTATGACACCGTCCAAACCAGGAAACAAGTGGCTGACACGTCCCAATCGCCAGCTGAGTGGTGGGACGTTATCTTCCTGGAGAAGTACTAAGTCTCCGACTTCCAAAGATGCTGATTTGGTACGCCATTTGGAGCGCTGCTGTAGTTTTGCTATATATTCCTTTTGCCAGCGCTGCCAAAAATGATGATTAATTTGTTCAAGCTTCATATAACGTTGAAGGTTGTTCTGATTACCTTGCTCCGGCGATGGACCAAGCAATGCATTTAGGGCACGCCCTATCAAAAAGTGACCTGGAGTTAGGAAATGGTAATCGTTAGGGGAAGAGGAGAGTGGACATAAAGGACTGTTAAGCACAGCTTCCACTTGTGTGAACAGAGTGCATATTTCCTCAAACGTTAGATGATTGTTCCCCATAACGCGTTTTAAGTGGTATTTCGCGGATTTAACGCCGGCTTCCCAGATGCCGCCGAAATGTGGAGCGTAGGTGGGAGAAAACAGAAACCTTATACCTTCATTAGTAGCGAAATCAACTACAGGTTCATGATTAGTTTTACTAAAATTGCCTATTTCCTTAGCTGCTGCAACGAAGTTGCGGCCGTTATCGCAAAATATCTCCGCTGGCTTACCCCGTCGTGATATGAATCTACGTAACGTCATGATGAAGGCATCCTTAGACAAATCACTGACGGCTTCCAGGTGCACGCATTTGTACCGGAAACAGACAAATAGACATAAATAGGTTTTAGTTAATCTTGCACCTCGACCCTTTTTATTTAGAGTGAGGAAAGAACCACCGAAATCAACGCCAACAGTACGAAAAGGAAAATCAGGTGTGATGCGCTGTACAGGTAAGTTTCCCATCATGGGAGTTGATGTTTTTCCTTGAATGCGTCTACACCTGACGCAGTTATGAACTGTGCGGCGGGCTAAATTCCTACCGTTTATAGGCCACACAGTTTCTCTGACACAGGCCAGCAATAGCTGTGGTCCGGCATGCATGTTGTGTAAGTGTTCATAATTAAAATACATTTTAGTGAGAGGATGAGAGGCGTGTAAAAATCTAGGATGTTTTTTGTACTCGTATAATTGTAATTGGATACCACCGACTCTCATCACCATGTGATCATCTAAAAAGGGTGAAAGTGACAAAAGAGTTGACTTGCTACTTAAAGGTTTGTTTTTTAACAAGATTGTACTCTAGATAAAATGAAGTTTGCTGAGCAATTTTACATAAACTAATAAAAGATTATTCTAATTCACTAGCTGTTAATTTACCTAATATTTTATTTTTTGTACATTTATGTCGTGCGCTATGTATAAATCTATTGACATATGCAAATACGTTTCTCAATTTAAAAAATGATGAAAACGTATCTAGTTGTAGAATTTCTCGATATCTGCTATCAAAATATACTTTGTACTGACGAGCCCGAATCAAAATAGAAAAGATAAAAGAGTCTTGAATATTAGAACCTACCATCTGTAGTTCATTCCAAGAGAAATCTGAGGAAGTTCGTTCCGATCCATCAAAGACAACACGAGTCTTTATAGTTTCACTATTTTGTTTAAATACTGCATGATAGTAAAGATAATAGGATGGAGCGGGATTAATAGTCGGACATTCCTCTAATAGGCCTATCTCAAAATACTCTTAAATGAAAGTCGAATATATTGTAACTTTAAATCTGAATTCTTACGGAAACGTTTTTCTAAATAAAACAATATTTTCTTAGCCATTGCGTAAGAATCACCTAAACAATCTGGAGTATCAATTAGGGGTAGCCTGATACAGAATCTACCCGAATCTAAACGATAGGTATTGCGATTTTTTTTTTTTTCGAACTGACTACACTGTTTGCCTGAGGGGCCCTGGAGCCTTTACGGCTTTTACAGCTTTACCGGGCTTGGGGGCGAGCGCTTAGGGCACTCAGCCACGAAAGCTAAGCAACAACATCCGAGGGTGCCAAAGTGGCCGGACCTCGGCTCGGACTGTTGCGCGTATGCAATTAAGTCGCGATCTGACTAATTCCCTATCCGTAATTCGATCTAAACTAACTATACATATATACATGTTTCTGCCCCCTGGGAGGAGGGAAGGAACATGTGTATGTGTATTTAGTGGTCTGAAATTTTTGTCTATTCTAACTAGGCAAAAAAAGAAAAAAAAAGGTCCCTTACAGAACCTATGTACCTATGTGTGTTTAATGCAGTGTCATGTATGGCTGTGAAAGCTAGTGATTGTACAGTCACTTGTATCGCGCGAGCGGCTGCTTGGCTCAAGGGCTCCATGCCGATGGATCGGACCTATATTGCGATGAAAATGGTCCTCGTATGACTGCTAAATTTTGTTAAAATATTGCTTTGCTATTGGAACTTGCTCTAGTTCCCAAAACTTTGTCAATTGGGAATTGATGTTGGAATTGCATTCGTCACTATCACTAATTGAAACATGACACGGAATATTTTTAGGTGACGAACGATTCCTTATACTTGGAGATATAGGGCCGGCAATAAGCCAACCTAATTTTGAGCTACGTAGCTTGGGCATGTTATGACCTAATGCTAACTGACCACATCCTAATAGGTCCCAAAATAGGTTCGCACCTATCAAGACGTCTATAGCCGAAGGCTGATTAAAATTAGGATCAGCTAACTTTATGGTTTTTGGAATGTTTAACTGACTAATATCTATATATTTTTTAGGAATAGTACCTGTTAATTTGTTTAATACATAAAATGACTGTACAACACTATAGTCATTGTTAAATGAATTTAATTGGGCAATGCAACTTTTATTCACACGTTCTGTTAAGTTGTTGCCTATACCAATACTGTTAATGTTATTTGTAGCACATGCTTGTAATGATAACTTGTTCATGAGTGACTGACTAATAAATGAGGACTGACTTCCGCAGTCTAATAAGGCACGCACTCGAATTTGTTTGTTTGTTTGAGGATTAATAATGGCTGTTGACAAAAGAATGTGGTTCTGTGTCAAATTGTCACTGATAGAATTATTTACCGATATTCCTGTTGAACCGCGATCTGAGTTAGAATTATTGCTGCTGACCGTACTGACATTGCTTGTACTAGTATCATTAAAATTAGGTAAATGCAAGAGTGAGTTGTGCCTACGCTTGCACTCACGACAGGGACCCAACTTGCAATCACGTGTACGATGTCCATTTCTTAAACAATTGGAGCATAAGTGCAATTTAAATGCTTCATTTCGTCGTTCCTGAACACTCTTCGCTAGGAAAGTAGGGCAGTCGTATATCCAGTGATCACCTTTGCAGACAACACACTGCTTAGCGACGGAGCCTGTGTTTTGTAATGTAGATGAAAAAGATTTTGTACTACGAGAATTGTTATTCATATTCTGGCATGATTTTGTGGCCTTGGGTATATCAGACTTGTTTAGATACATAGTTTCTAACACGTCAGCGCGATCAGTTAGAAACTTATTAAAATCCTTTAGAGTGGGGATATCAGACAAACTGTTACGATATTCCTCCCACTTCATGGCGGTAGGATTTTCTAATTTTGGTATAAGAATTTTAATAATTATCATATCAAGCAGTTCGGTATGTTCAACTAAACTTGATAATGCTCGTAAATGTTTTGTTACGTGGTCAACTAGCAACCTCAGTGATTTGTCCGATTCACGTTTGTGGTGTTGCTGTACTGTTTCAAAATATAATAATGAATTGAGGTGTTGATTTATAAGTTGGCGCTTGTTATCATAACGATCGCACAAAACCTGCCACGCAATTTCATAGTTAGTTTCACAAATCTCTAAATTAGAAATAAATCGCGTGGCTTCGTTTTCGAGATACGATACTAAATAATGAAACTTGTGGATGGGCTTGATGCGCTCATTACGATGAATAAGTGATAAATAGGTATCTCGGAACTCAAGCCAGCGGAAGTAAGAACCATCAAACTTTGTAATTTGTATTTGTGGTAGTTTAAAATCAACGTGATGGAAGTGAGACGACTGATTGTGATGACATTGATGTGATGTATTGTGCAAATCGGAATCGTTAGAAGCATTCTTATACTTATCAAGTTGCTCTTCAGCAATTGCATGGTGTGAAGTAAGGATTTATTCAATTTCATCGCGTTCGCCGATCTCAGAGTCCATATTTTCGCAATTAATGACCTCAATCTGATCCTGTAGTTCGTCGAATTTGCTGGACATAGGTCGTATTTTACCAATATTTATTTCTAGCTCTTTAACTTGGATTTTTGATAATTTTGACGAGCATACCATATCTAAATATTTTTTAAATTTCGTTAAACGTCCTTTGACCGAGCTTCGTTTAGCAAATAGTTCTTTCAATATTTTTGCACTACTGTCTTTATCTTCGCTTAAAGACATCTTGTTTATTATATGATAGCAATAATCGCACAATAAACTAGCACCGGGAACCTTAGAAAAATTGATACAGTTGATTGACTAATCTTGTCAGTAACACCAATGCCAAATGAAGGAATAAGGTTATAGGTGTGTAATCTTATCTGATACTCTTTTGGCGGCACCTGGGGCCCGAACGCAGCCACACGGCAGCAGCGCGGCAATAGCGCGGCGGCGGCGCGGCGTCACCCGAACACAGCTAGCGGTAGCTGGCAGCGTCATGCGGCGTGTGACGGAGGAGTCCCTGGAATAGTCGGCCGGAAATATTTAAAATATTGTAAACTAGAATAATAATACGAATTGAGTGGGCGTATAAGTTTAGTGCCTCAGATTACCCCGAAAAATTGAAATATGGGGAATATAATTACTATATTATGTTGAGATATTCAAATATTATACATTCACATACTTATTTTAATAAATTTACTGTTATTTAAATGAATTTAAGATTTTTACAAATTGTTATGTATGAACAATAAATTTTAATTTTACTATTTTAGATATCTTACGGTATAATACTTGAAATACGTTTTAAAATAGTTAGGTATTTTGTTAAACTAATAAAACACGAGTAGAATGTACCAAACAGCGACCCTTTTGATAGGAAAATACGTTTGGGTATTTGGGTAAGCTATAGGAATGGCACTTAACTGATAGACGAGGCGGCTGCTTCTGGCTGTACTGGTCCTCGCTGGTGGCTGTGGCACAAATAGGTACACGAGCTGCTCGCAGATGTTGACGGAATCCTCGAACTTGCGTGGACAGGCTGACGATGAACCTCGACGTCGTAGAAGCTAAGGCTGGGCGCGGCGCGTTCTGCTGACCGACCTGGCTGGCTTAGCTGTCTGCTATTATAGTGTTCTTGCGTCTGTAGACCTCCCCGATGAATCTTTGGTAGATTGCCTTTGATGAGAATTCTTTGCCTTCGTACTCAAATCCGAATTTTGCAAATGTGTCCTGTCACGGTCGCCAATTTATGCCTCATAGTGGACATTTGGAAGTTTTGTAATGAAAAACCTCTTAATCTGGTAATATTCAATAATCTTGAATTGTTACAAAATTAATAGATTAATAATTATAGAATTTGCTCGACGCGACGCAACCGTGTACTTATTGTTCTTTTGCGAAAATCAAAAGGTGCGGGTGAGAGTAAAAAAATACTCGAATGCGACGTGCGACGGCGAATCACAACTAACGTCGATTCCCCCCGCGGAAACGTTAACCCCGGTCACGCATGACGAGATTTGTTCGGTTATTAATGGCCTTAAGCCTAGAAAGTCCCCCGGCCCCGACGGTATCAGGAATGAAGTACTTAAACTTCTTCCAGATCACCTCATAGCTCTTTTGGTCTGCATCTTCAATGTAGCCATAGCCCACTGCTATTTTCCAGCCGTCTGGAAAAAAGCTATAGTTATAGGTATTCACAAGCCCGGCAAAAAAGCTTCGCTTCCCATTAGCTATCGCCCGATCAGCCTTTTAAACACACTAGGAAAACTTTACGAGCGGCTCCTTCTGAACCGTCTCAAAACCGTTATAGATATTAAAAACCTATACCCTCCCGAACAGTTCGGTTTTCGCGCCCGACACTCGTGTACACATCAAGTGCACCGCCTCACGGAGCACATCACGAGCAACTTTGCCAAAAGTAGTATCGCCCCCGCCCGTACGCTTGCGGTCTTTTTCGACGTAACTAAGGCCTTCGATAAGGTCTGGCATGCCGGACTAGTCCACAAGCTACATAAACTAGAAATCCCGGATAGGTTAGTTCACCTAGTTCATGATTTTCTACGCGACCGCACCTTTCACTACCGAGTGGAAGGAGTACTATCTACCGCCCACCCTATACGCTCAGGCGTCCCGCAAGGTTCCATTCTGGCGCCTTGCCTTTTCAATCTGTACGTCAGCGACCTCCCGAAGCCCCCCGGGGTCGAGGTAGGGCTCTACGCTGACGACACAGTCATATACGCGTCAAACAGACACAGAAAAAATCTCGCCTGCGCAGTCCAACGTGCCGTAACCACTCTCGGGGAGTGGTTTCGAACGTGGCGAATAGCTATTAATCCGGTAAAGAGCGCCGCGATTATGTTCGAACCGCATACATGTAAACTACCACGCACGATAGGACCCCTCTCATTATTCGGTAGGAATATCCCTTGGGCCACCAAGACTAAATATCTGGGTGTCACCCTCGACTCGACGCTTAACTTCAACGCACACGTTACTATAGTCCGGAATAGGGCCGTCTGGATCCTTTCCCACTTGCGACCCTTGCTCAGTTCGGTAAGCAAAACGTCCTTAAGACATAAGCTTACACTATACAAGATGTGCGTCCGTCCGATCTTGACATATAGCTGCGCAGCGTTCGCACATATGTCCAAACATAACTTTGTCCGCATGCAAAGAGTCCAAAATCGGTTTCTCCGTCGCCTGCTTGACCCTCCAGCCTTCGTTAGGAACATGGACCTCCACAGGGACATGAGGCTTCCCTCGATAGAAGCCTATGTGAAATATCTCACCAGGAGATACTTCGATAGCGCTTCGAATCACCCCAACCCGCTCGTAAAATCCACCGTGAACTACGTCCCAGACAACTCGATCCCCGTTGCCAAACGTTATAAACGCCGTCCGCGAAATCTCTTTGTCGATCCCGACGACGACATCGAGAAAGCTAATAATTACTACGCGTCCGCTCCCGCAACATATGCGTGCTCGCGCCCACGCCCGCGAAACCACCGTTCCCTCCGCAGGGGACGTACGGTTAACTTCGCTCCCGCACACCCGCCACGACCGCCCTCCTCTGCGGCAACTCAAGCCTAGGTCCGATCCATCGGCATGGAGCCCTTGAGACAAGCAGCCGCTCGCGCGATACAAGTGACTCTACAATCACTAGCTTTCACAGCCATACATGACACTGCATTATACACACATGCACAACACACATAGGTACATAGGTTCTGTAAGGGACCTTTTTTTTGCCTAGTTAGAGTAGACAAAAATTTCAGACCACTAAATACACATACACATGTTCCTTCCCTCCACCTAGGGGGCAGAAACATGTATATATGTATAGTTAGTTTAGATCGAATTACGGATAGGGAATTAGTCAGATCGCGACTTAATTGCATACGCGCAACAGTCCGAGCCGAGGTTCGGCCACTTTGGCACCCTCGGATGTTGTTGCTTAGCTTTCGTGGCTGAGTGCCCTAAGCGCTCGCCCCCAATCCCGGTAAAGCTGTAAAAGCCCCTCAGGCTAACAGTGTAGTCAGTTGGAAAAAAAAAAAAAAAAAAAACCGCCGAATCACTGAAACAATGTACAGGTTCACGGCGCAGACACATATCTTGAATTTGCCCTCTCAATATATTCTTGATAGTTTGATGTATATTCGTAAAAACTTTGACAAGCTTGATTTTGTTAAAGACGAGCACAGTTTTAATACTAGAAATAGACATAAATTAGTTGTACCGTGTTTTAGACTTAGCAAGACTAATAAACGTTTAAGGTAATAGTGTTAGGTTCTATAATAAGATCCGACGCACATTACCGATTTGCAGGACAATGATTTCAAGGACCATGTCGAGCAGGTTTTACTGCCTGTTTCTACGGGTCTCCCTGGCCGGCGGGTCAATTGAGTTGTTCTCTTAGGCAATGATCCATTGGAGAATCCCACCAACACCCGTGCCAATTCGAAATTCACTCTTTAACTTGATATTTCTTAGGCTAATTCCGAAACGCGACACGCAAAACCGAGTCACTATGACGGGTTTTTCACGACATACACGGTGGTCGCGACCAAGTAGGACAAAAAAACACTACCACCCCGCTATCGCCATTTCCTCGTTTGTTGCTTAGTAGAGTGCACTACGTGCAGTTGAGATTGGCTAAACAAGTAATTTGACACCCTTACACCCCAAAAAGAATCTGATCTGAGTATGAAAGTAAACTAAGGAGTAAAATAAAAAAAAGTTCAGTAGTTTTTGCGTGACACGCGCACAGCGGCAAATCTTAATCATTTTATTTGTATAGATAGCTGATGATAACTAGCTATAAAAATAGAAAATAATTTTACAGATTCAATACTGTTCACAGCGACCGGTGAAGATACGGGCTGCGTCTAATTGAACTCAAACACACGGACGTCCCACCGCTCCCCGCTCCCCGCACCCCGCACCCTGCACCCGCATGCTGAGCGCTTACATTACAATTCTTTCCGTTTGGTTGCCGAAAGTTTCTGCCGTGTCTACTGTCTATACCTACAGGTGTGTGTATACATGTCAATAAATGGTTTAATAATGTTTTTCATATAGAAGTTAGATATGTTGACTGTACTGTCACTGATGGTAAGAACCGGCGATCGAAATTATAAGATTATGTGTGGGCCAGCAGAGAGAGACAGTGTTAATTTATTGAGAAATAATTTATTTAGTACTCAAACATCTCAACAAACAACGTAAATGACTTTTCATCGAACTCACCATAGACTATTAATATAACAGAGTATAGACAACTCTAATAGTGATGCCACATTGAACCTTCTCTAACACCCTTCCTCAATGTGAAACATCACTCACAAACACTTCACTACCATAACACAAAAATTACAAATAAATGACCTTATAACTTCACAACTGACTCTACATTTACGAAACAAATTAAACAAACTAAACTCTGCATAACAAAACTTTAAGAAAATAACATTTCCCTCAACTTAACATAGGCAGGTTTACTTAATCCCTTAGTACATAATTATATATCAGCAAGTTATTCCCCTGAAGAAATATACTTCAAACATACAATTTTATTCTCAACCTTTGTCTCACAAAATGATACTTTATATCTATATGTAGAAAAAGGTGGTGGTTTAATTTGTAAAATGGTTTTTTTTATACTAATGGTTATAATAACCAGCCGCTAATGGTAAAGAGCTGTTGTATATCGAGTCGCTTGTGGTTGTTCGCGAACTGACTCATACAAATATATTACTTTTTAAATTATACCTAAAGAGCAGTTCGGTTGTGTAACTCCGAACATACTCGCAGGCGTGAGATGGAAGAGAGATGAAGTAGTCATCTGAGAAGAACTTAATAATCTTAAAAAACAATACACACTAAAAGCATTATGATTATAAACTGGTACAATATAATTGGTCAAATTAAATGGTGGGTAAAATTAAAATTATATAAAAAAGGCTAATGTTAAAGCTAGAATTTGTAAAATAAAAATGGTAATAACATTAATAGTAAAAAAATTACAAATTGTAAATCGACACCAGCAATTTAGACTACGCTAACTTGAATTTTTGTCATTTTCCGTTTTTAATGCCATATTGCTTATCGTAGGGACTATAAATTAGTACAAAAGAAATCATATACAAATTCTCATAAATAAGAAAGTTACAAATTAAAAACAACGCTAACTGAATGTAATTTTTGCAATCGGCCGAAGTACATTACGCTAACGATGATTAGACGCGTGTACGACGGGAGTGCGCGGGCCGCTTGTTTCTTTATATTAGTCTAAAACATACTTGTCGCCATGTCGCACGTGACCTCATGGTAGCTGTTTTAAAATAATACATTTCAAGATGGCTATTTATTAACGTTGTGTTTGTATTTTTAGTATTCATATTATTGTAATAACAAACATGTCACGAAAACGAGCTCGATATTTACTGGAATTATGTAAAATGAAAGACTGGCAATTGACAAATCCCGACGAAATAAGTGAAATATCAAATTGCAATGACGAGAGATGTAAGTTTTTCTTTTAAATTAGTAAAGTATTAAAATGTATAAAAGCATAGAATATATTTAATAGGTATCTTTCACTTAATACGACAATTTGAGTCCCGTAAAACGATTTCCGTGTAACACTACGCTATCTCGTAGTTAGACTATTGTGGTTCGTTCCGAAATACCATGTTCGTAAAAATTGCACGACTTAGCAGTCTTACCAGTATTTATTTAGGGTTTAAGGATATACATTTTTCTTTTGTTAATTTTGTAAACAATTTGTGTTTTAGATTTCAGTTATTTTAATTATAGTTTGAAATTAATATGAATTTAATGTGTTTTAGCATCGTCGCCATTACCAGCTGAAGCCAATGATTATTTTAATATGACGTGAGTTTATGACTATGTTTGATCATGTTTTTGACGAACCCATTCAAGAATATGACCATGTTTCTTGTGAAAATAAAAGTTATACTGATAAACACAATGATTCGCTACGTCATCGATTATTAAAACATGAAGATAGTTTAGTTCTACAAGATATTATTAACTTAAACATGACGGAACCTTCAAATACTCCGATAATAAATTCACCTAAGTTTGTTGCTGATATTGAAAAACTTTCTCCTATGATAATGAGTTCACAAACAAATGAAGCTTTGTTTTATATGAGCACTTATAATCAAAATTTTAATAGCGAAAATTGTACTCCAGTTCCTTCACCCTTTTGTGATTTTCAAGATATCTTATCACCAACTTCTCTCGAACATACTGATTTTACACAGACATTAGTAAATGTTACCTCCAATACAGAAAATATGGGCTCTGATTCACCGGCAGATAATACTAATACCAATAGACGTAGTATAGAAATTGATTCAATGTCAGATATTTCTACTCTGTCTCTTACAATCTGTCAACAATTTTTCCCGAGCTTGGAGAGTATTTAGATATTTATCACTCCATCTACTCCAGTACGACTGTACGAGCTTGTCTATCAATAAGAACCGCGAACGTAACTTGTCAATACTGTCCATAATTGGTACGGATGGGAGTGAACGCAACGGTACAGTGTGTAAAAAGTGTGCCGGTGTCAATGCTACAGGTTCCGACGGGTCGGGACTTAACGCCTGTCCTAATGGCCTAGAATTTAACACTGCTTCAATCTGGATCAGTACGGGTAACAGCTCCTTATAAGTGAGTATCTGAGCTCCAATCACACGTAGCAAATGCGTCTTAAATGATTTTACAGTGGCTTCCCATCCACCACCAAAATGCGGGGCGTTAGGCGGAATCATTTGCCATTGAATTCTTTGATGAGCCAACTCACTATCCCATTGATTAGTGTGTGATGGATCTCGCAAAAACGAATATAGCTCGTTCATATACGTCCCGTTATCCGAAAACAGTTTATCTACAGGTCCACGTCGACCTAGAAACCTCTTTAACGTGTTAAGAAACGCCTCAGTACTCAAGTCTGGGACTAATTCTACGTGAACGGCCCTAGTAGTTAGACATATAAAAACACAGATGTACGCCTTTTGGCTTGTAACACCTCGTTTACGGGTTAATGTAATATTTATGGGACCGCAATAATCAAGTCCGGTGTGAGAAAAAGGTTTTGTAATTTGTAACCTACACTCAGGCAGATCAGCCATCACAGGAGGAGTGCAATGTCTAGGGCGAGCCCTAAAACAAATATTACACTAATGAACACGAGAACGAACGATATTTCGCCCCGATAAAATCCAAAACCGATGTCTTAGAATCGACAACAGCAGATGCGGACCAGCGTGACAGTGTTTGCGGTGAGTATGATCAATAATAATGTTGACTATGTGATCCTTCCGTGGCAACACAATAGGATGTTTATGATCAAATGTAAGGTGTGCATTTTCTAACCGACCCCCTACTCGCAAAACTCCATCTACAAGAAACGGTCTTAATTTCTGAAGGGCCTTGGAACACGACTTACCAGCCCGAACAGTACTTATCGTGTCAGCAAAATGTACTGCTTGCACCGAACGAACGACTGCTATTTCAGCCTGATCCAAGTCTTCTGCATTAGGAACACCCTTCGACTTCAGTTTTCTCACAAATCTCAGCACGTATACGACGATACGAAGCAACTTGGGCCATGATGATACCCTTTGTGACAACGTATAAAGCAACGGCTCGGCAGGCACGACTGCCGCCATAGACACAGTTTTAGCTTGAGGAATCACTACATCCGTGTCTTTCTTAAAAGGTTCAATGGGCCATTGAGACGACTCCCTTCGTAACCAGGGTGGGCCATTGAACCACAGCTGGTGTTCAAGAAGTTGAGCTGGGCTAAGACCACGTGAAAGACAATCGCTTGGATTTTCCTTCCCGGGTATATGATAAAAGTGGGATGGTGACAAATTATCATGTATTTTTGCTATACGATTCGCCACAAAAGTTTTCCATCTATGTGGACTAGAATGGATCCAGTGCAAAGCAACCATGGAATCCGTGAAAGCAAAAATGCGATTTATTTCATAACGATCGACATAACTGTTTAAAACCACTCTTACCAACTTCGACATCAACAAAGCAGCACACAATTCAAGACGAGCGATACATACAGTCTTGAGAGGCGCCACACGCGACTTAGCGCACAATAAATTTATACTGATCTCATTGGAGATCTGGCAAAGCATGTATATTGCAGCACCATACGCCTTCTCGCTGGCATCAGAAAAGGCAAGAAGAGTGACAACACCGTTCTTCACAACACCGATATGTCGCGGTATAGACAATTTCATCAACATGTGTAACTCCCTCTTAAACCGAGTCCATTTATCAACTATGTTACTAGGCGGTGACTCGTCCCAATCTATCTTCAATGCCCACAGGTCACGAAGAAGTAATTTGGCATACATAATCACCGGAGCTGCGAACCCTAGAACATCCCACAATCTGGCAACTGCAGACAAAATGTTCCGCTTCGTAGACACATCAGCGCAAGGAGCCACGTCGAATGAAAACGTATCAGAACGTGGTTCCCATTTGACACCTAAAATCTTCTGGCCGTCATTATCAAAATCGTACACGTGAGGATGCAACTGTGTTTCCGGTATCTTACAAAGTAAACCTTTGGGTTAGGTTAGCTTTGGGTTAGGTTAGCCTTAGGTTAGGTTAGCTTTGGGTTAGGTTAGCTTTGGGTTAGGTAACTTTGGGTTAGGTTAGCTTTGGGTTAGGTTAGCTTTGGGTTAGGTTCGCTTTGGGTTAGGTTAGCTTTAGGTTAGGTTCGCTTTGGGTTAGGTTCGCTTTGGGTTAGGTTAGGTTAGGTTAGGTTAGGTTAGGTTAGGTTAGGTTAGGTTAGGTTAGGTTAGGTTAGGTTAGGTTAGGTTAGGTTAGGTTAGGTTAGGTTGGGGTGCGATGTCAGGAACCTCCTCGTGGTGCACCCCGGGCAACGTCGACCAGTCTGGTCGGCGGCCGATACCTGACACGCTCCTCCTGGTACCCCTCTGCTTCTCAGAGGGGACTGTGGGGGAGCGCTGGCTGGAGAGCCGTTAAAAACTCCTGGGTGTGGTATGTGCGCGGCACACCCAGTACCGGGCTGGGGCCGATGAGGGCTCAGTTTGAGCCCCAAGGGCCCAGTTCCGGACAGCGGCTGGCGGGATCGGTTGTTTCATACCGGTCCCGGCAGGCGTACCGCAAACTTGACGGTGTTAAAGGAGATAACATGGAGGCAAGACAAAAAAAGATACTACCCCAGGAGGGTACCAGCTCCGCTGGAGAATCCCTCCCCGAGCTTAGCTCGGGCTGCCCCACCGTGTCTGGGGGGGGCAATGTTTTGCGAAATACAGATAAAACGACGACCTTAGCTAGTAACCGGACTGTTGATTGTAAAGACGATACGACCATTGCTTCTCAACGAAGGACTAATGAAATGCCTACTGTAAGACTCGAGAGGGATGCGGCGCTTGACCGCTTTGCGATTCGGCTTTGGGCTGACGGTACTGTCAGCTCAGCGCCGGTTGCTGCGAGTCTCAAGCGCTCGCATGTTTTAGACAAGGCTGGAACGGATGGAAAGGAGGACCCTCCTAGTAAGGTCACGACGGCCCGTAGAGGAAAAACGCGTGACCTGGGCTCCACTTCACGAGTGACGCGTTCGGTAGTGGTTCCTGAGCCTAGTGGACCAAAGGACCATGGCCTTGCCGAGGGGACCTGTGTCGATGAGAGTGTTGTCGCGGATGTAGCCTGCGTCGATGAGAGTCCTGTCGCCGATGTGGAAGTCCTTGATGGGATCGAGTTTTTAGATCCAGCGAGACTGAGAGCCCTCGCGAAGGAAAAAACCGACGAGATCCTTGAGGTTGCAAAAAGATCCGGCAATCTCAAGGGAACATATGTAAAGATATTGAAGGAGGCGGCATGGACACTGCATGAAGTGACTGCCACCGCTCTCACGCGCACGGTGGCGCAGGAGACCCTCGTTCTCCGGCGCGAGACGAGGAAGCTCCGCCAGGAGGTCGAGGACCTTAGGGCGGAGCTCGCCTCGTTGCGTAGTCGGGGGGAGGTTACGCCTGCGCCATCGATGCCGCAGAAGCAGCCGGAGTATCCTGGCCAGGGGCAGGATTCCTTGCCGCAGACTTTAGTGGACGCGTTGGTGGTCTATATGGAGAGGATGGAGCGGTCTCTCCGGGTCTCTTTGGGGGAGGTTGTGACCGCCCGCATCGAGGCCCTGGAGGATCGTCTCCTCCCCGCCAAAGTGGTCCGCCCTCCGCTGGCCGCTGATAAGAAGTTGGCTTCTGGTGCTGCTGTCTCCATACCTGCGGGTCCCAAGGCTACCGGCCGCAAGCCCAAAGTGTCTAAGGCTGCGGGACCAGCCCCTGCATCTCATGCGAAGGGTTCGACGTCAGTTCACCGTCCCCGGGAAGCCCAGGAGATGGAGTGCGACACGCTGGGGTCTGGAGTTCCTACTTCATCCCCAGCAGAACCGAACGCGGAGGGATGGACCACAGTGTCCAATCGCCGCCGGAAAAAGAAGAAGCCCTCAACGACATCGAGGGCTCCCGCGTCAGTGGCTCATGCTCCTATTGGGAGAGCGCCTGGGCGTAAGTCCAAGGCGAAATTCCCCTCGACACCGCGCTCAGCTGCAGTGGTTGTTACACTGCAGCCAGAGGCCTTGGCGGGGGGACTTAGCTACAAGGACGCTCTCCTTAAGGCGCGGGACCATGTGACGCTGGCGGGCCTTGGGATTGAAAATATTTCATCTCGACCCACTGCCACGGGAGCTAGGATCATCGAGGTCCGTGGTTCCCGTGGCTCAGAGCAGGCGGATCAGTTGGCAGAACAACTGCAGATGGCGCTGAAGGATGTGGCCACCGTCGCAAGGCCCATTAAAAGGGTGAACGTACGTGTGGTTGGGCTTGACGACACGGTGTCGGCTGAGGAGGTTGTGGTGGCTGCAGCAACGAAGGGTTGCTGCGACCCTGCCCTTATTAGGGCTGGTGCCATACGCACCTACGGCAGGGGCATGGGAGCAATTCATCTCTCGCTCCCTGTTGCTGCAGCCAAGGTGCTCGTGAAGGCGAGAAGGTTGCTGGTTGGGTGGAGCGCGGCACGTGTGCGCCTCTTGAAGGGTGGGCCCATGCGCTGTTTCAGGTGCATGGGTGTAGGCCACACTCGCCCGCTCTGCCCGTCGACTGTGGACCGTGGAGGCCTATGCTTCCGGTGCGGGTTGCCTGGGCACAAAGCACTGCAGTGTGGGGCTACAAAGCTTCACTGCGCTGTGTGCGCCGACACTGGGAGGCAAGCAGGCCACCACATGGGAGGAGCTGGCTGTAGGCCGCCACCCACTAAGGGATTAGCGCCACCTCTGCCAATGACCTCAGTAGAGGTCAGCGTAGACGAGGGGTAGTAGGAGGGGGCTTCACGCCTCTTTCCTCTGCTCTTGCTGAACCAAGGGGAGATGGGTCGGGGGGCCCGTCTTCCCATTGCACTGGTTCAGCCGTCTGGGAGACAGTTGGGGTGTACCAAACTGTCTCTCTCTTTAGCGCCGGAGGCCCGATTTTGGGGCCGGCCGCCGGGCGACGCGGTGATTGCAACCGCTACCCCGTTTCGCCCACTTTGGCGGCCGATGGTACACCGCTGGGTTTTAGTCAGTAAGAGTCTGACATACCCCTCTTGCTCCCCCGAGCGAGGGGCTGGATCCATGCAGGATTTCCCAGCGTTAAAAAAAAAAAAAAAAAAAAAAAAAAAAAAGGTTAGGTTAGGTTAGGTTAGGTTAGGTTAGGTTAGGTTAGGTTAGGTTAGGTTAGGTTGGGGTGCGATGGGGTGCGATGTCAGGAACCTCCTCGTGGTGCACCCCGGGCAACGTCGACCAGTTTGGTCGGCGGCCGATACCTGACACGCTCCTCCTGGTATCCCTCTGCTTATCAGAGGGGACTATGGAGGAGCGCTGGCTGGAGAGCCTTTAAAAACTCCTAGGTGTGGTATGTGCGCGGCGCACCTAGTACCGGGCTGGGGCCGATGAGGGCTCAGTTTGAGCCCCAAGGGCCCAGTTCCGGACAGCGGCTGGCGGGATCGGTTGTTTCATACCGGTCCCGGCAGGCGTACCGCAAACTGGTGGTGTTACGGTAGTTAACCATGGAAGCAAAACCTAAAAAAGGACTACCCCAGGAGGGTACCAGCTCTGCTGGAGAATCCCTCCCCGAGCATGGCTCGGGCTGCCCCACGTTTTCTGGGGGGGGCAAAGTTTTGCGAGATAAGGATACAACGACGACTATGGCTAGCATTAGGACTGACGATTCTATTAAAATGACGACTCCTGCAAATCCGAATAGGACAACCGATGGACCCATTGTGGTCATTGAAAGGAATCCAGTGCTGGACCGCTTCTCGGTTAAGCACTGGAATGAGGATTCCAGAAAGCGGACGCATGTGGTTGATGAAGCCGGTGTGGAGGGGGTGGAAACCTCATTCCCCGGCAAAGTCACGACGGCCCGGAGGGGTAAAGCCCGTGACCCGGGCTCAACTGCTGGGTTGACGCATTCGGCTGTTGTCGGAGAGGCAGGCGGGTCGAAAGACCTGCCTACGGCCATACCGACCTGCACCGAAGAGGCGTTAATGGTTGCGGATCCGGCGGTTTTGGAGGGTATTGAATTCCTCGACCCAGCAAGTCTCAGGTCGCTTGCTAAGGAGAATGTGGACGCGATCCTTAAGGTTGCCAAAAGTTCTGGCAATCTTAAGGGTACGTACATCAAGGCTCTAAAGGAAGCGGCCTGGACTCTGCAGGAGGTCACCAATACTGCTCTTACGCGCACGGTGGCTCAGGAGACCCTCCTTCTCCGGCGTGAGACGAGGAAGCTTCGCCAGGAGGTCGAGGATCTCAAGGCGGAGCTCGCCTCGCTTCGCAGTCGGGGTGAGGTTCAGCCTGCGCCGCCGTTGCCGCGTGAGCAGCCGGAGTACACGCAAGGGCAGGAGTCCCTACCGCAGGCGTTGGTAGACGCGTTGGTGGGCTACATAGAGAGGATGGAGCGTTCTCTCCGGGTCTCTCTGGGGGAGGTGGTAACCGCCCGCATTGAGGCCCTGGAGGATCGTCTCCTCCCCGCCAAAGTGGTCCGCCCACCGCTGGCTGCTGATAGGAAGTCCGCCGGCTCAATGTCATCTAAGCCTTCAGGGCTCGGGACGGCAAGGCCAGGATCTGCGGTTCCTAACCTTGAGCCTTCTGCGAAGGCTTCTACGTCGGTCGAAAGTAACTTGGGGACGGGGCCCTCTGCTCCACCCCAAGCACTTAATGAAGAGGGTTGGACGACCGTGACCCGTCGTCGACGTAAGAAGCGTGCCAAAGCACCAGCGCCAACGGCTGCTGCACGACAGGCTCCTGCGCCTAAAGTGAGAGCTCCGAAGAAAAAACGGAGGGTTAAGGCACTCTCGAAACCGCGCTCGGCTGCAGTTGTGATCACACTGCAGCCTGAGGCGCAAGCGGGGGGCCTCACCTACCTAGAGGCACTCACTAGGGCGCGGGACCGTATCAATGTGACGGAATTGGGCATCGAGAATATCTCTCTCAGGCCCACTGCTTCAGGATCACGGATCATTGAGATCCCTGGCGCGCGTGGTTCGGAGCAGGCCGATAAGTTGGCCCAACAGCTCCAAGATCTGATAGGTGACGTGGCCACTGTTGATAGGCCTGTGAAAAGGGCTAACGTGAGGGTTATAGGCCTCGATGACTCTGTGTTGGTGGAGGAGGTAGTGGCAGCTGCGGCAGCGAAGGGCGGCTGCGAGCCAGCCAGTATCAAGGCAGGTGTCATACGACCCTATGGCTGGGGCAGTGGAGCAGTCCACCTTTCGCTCCCTGCCACTGCTGCCAAGGTGCTGGTGGAGGGGAAACGCTTGTTAGTGGGATGGAGTGCGGCACGTGTGCGTCTCCTGGAGGGCGGGCCCATGCGTTGCTATAAATGTATGGATGTGGGCCACAAACGCCCACTTTGCCCTTCAATGGTGGACCGCGGAATCCTGTGCTTCCGCTGCGGGCAGCCCGGCCACAAGGCGCTGGAGTGTGTAGCTGAAAAGCTCCACTGCGCCTTGTGTGCTGACGCCGGTAGGCCGTCGGGACACCATATGGGAGGCGCCGGCTGTAAGCCGCCACCCATGAAAGGAAGAGCACCACGAGCGCCACGACCTCCGTAGGAGTCAAGCGCAGACGGTTAGGTAGAGATAGGCGGGCGTTCCATCTGCCTGCCTTCCCCCTACCTTGCTGAACCAAGGGGAGATGGGTCGGGGGGCCCATCTTCCCATTGCACTGGTTCAGCCGTCTGGGAGACAGTTGGGGTTGTACCAGACTGTCTCTCTTTAGCGCCGGAGGCCCGTTGGGGCCGGCCGCCGGGCGACGCGGTGACTGCTACCGCTACCCCGTTTCGCCCACTTTGGCGGCCGATGGTACACCGCTGGGTTTTAGTCAGTAAGAGTCTGACATACCCCTCTTGCTCCCCCGAGCGAGAGGCTGGATCCATGCAGGATTTCCCAGCGTCAAAAAAAAAAAAAAAAAAAAAAAAGGTTGGGGTGCGATGTCAGGAACCTCCTCGTGGTGCACCCCGGGCAACGTCGACCAGTTTGGTCGGCGGCCGATACCTGACACGCTCCTCCTGGTATCCCTCTGCTTATCAGAGGGGACTATGGAGGAGCGCTGGCTGGAGAGCCTTTAAAAACTCCTAGGTGTGGTATGTGCGCGGCGCACCTAGTACCGGGCTGGGGCCGATGAGGGCTCAGTTTGAGCCCCAAGGGCCCAGTTCCGGACAGCGGCTGGCGGGATCGGTTGTTTCATACCGGTCCCGGCAGGCGTACCGCAAACTGGTGGTGTTACGGTAGTTAACCATGGAAGCAAAACCTAAAAAAGGACTACCCCAGGAGGGTACCAGCTCTGCTGGAGAATCCCTCCCCGAGCATGGCTCGGGCTGCCCCACGTTTTCTGGGGGGGGCAAAGTTTTGCGAGATAAGGATACAACGACGACTATGGCTAGCATTAGGACTGACGATTCTATTAAAATGACGACTCCTGCAAATCCGAATAGGACAACCGATGGACCCATTGTGGTCATTGAAAGGAATCCAGTGCTGGACCGCTTCTCGGTTAAGCACTGGAATGAGGATTCCAGAAAGCGGACGCATGTGGTTGATGAAGCCGGTGTGGAGGGGGTGGAAACCTCATTCCCCGGCAAAGTCACGACGGCCCGGAGGGGTAAAGCCCGTGACCCGGGCTCAACTGCTGGGTTGACGCATTCGGCTGTTGTCGGAGAGGCAGGCGGGTCGAAAGACCTGCCTACGGCCATACCGACCTGCACCGAAGAGGCGTTAATGGTTGCGGATCCGGCGGTTTTGGAGGGTATTGAATTCCTCGACCCAGCAAGTCTCAGGTCGCTTGCTAAGGAGAATGTGGACGCGATCCTTAAGGTTGCCAAAAGTTCTGGCAATCTTAAGGGTACGTACATCAAGGCTCTAAAGGAAGCGGCCTGGACTCTGCAGGAGGTCACCAATACTGCTCTTACGCGCACGGTGGCTCAGGAGACCCTCCTTCTCCGGCGTGAGACGAGGAAGCTTCGCCAGGAGGTCGAGGATCTCAAGGCGGAGCTCGCCTCGCTTCGCAGTCGGGGTGAGGTTCAGCCTGCGCCGCCGTTGCCGCGTGAGCAGCCGGAGTACACGCAAGGGCAGGAGTCCCTACCGCAGGCGTTGGTAGACGCGTTGGTGGGCTACATAGAGAGGATGGAGCGTTCTCTCCGGGTCTCTCTGGGGGAGGTGGTAACCGCCCGCATTGAGGCCCTGGAGGATCGTCTCCTCCCCGCCAAAGTGGTCCGCCCACCGCTGGCTGCTGATAGGAAGTCCGCCGGCTCAATGTCATCTAAGCCTTCAGGGCTCGGGACGGCAAGGCCAGGATCTGCGGTTCCTAACCTTGAGCCTTCTGCGAAGGCTTCTACGTCGGTCGAAAGTAACTTGGGGACGGGGCCCTCTGCTCCACCCCAAGCACTTAATGAAGAGGGTTGGACGACCGTGACCCGTCGTCGACGTAAGAAGCGTGCCAAAGCACCAGCGCCAACGGCTGCTGCACGACAGGCTCCTGCGCCTAAAGTGAGAGCTCCGAAGAAAAAACGGAGGGTTAAGGCACTCTCGAAACCGCGCTCGGCTGCAGTTGTGATCACACTGCAGCCTGAGGCGCAAGCGGGGGGCCTCACCTACCTAGAGGCACTCACTAGGGCGCGGGACCGTATCAATGTGACGGAATTGGGCATCGAGAATATCTCTCTCAGGCCCACTGCTTCAGGATCACGGATCATTGAGATCCCTGGCGCGCGTGGTTCGGAGCAGGCCGATAAGTTGGCCCAACAGCTCCAAGATCTGATAGGTGACGTGGCCACTGTTGATAGGCCTGTGAAAAGGGCTAACGTGAGGGTTATAGGCCTCGATGACTCTGTGTTGGTGGAGGAGGTAGTGGCAGCTGCGGCAGCGAAGGGCGGCTGCGAGCCAGCCAGTATCAAGGCAGGTGTCATACGACCCTATGGCTGGGGCAGTGGAGCAGTCCACCTTTCGCTCCCTGCCACTGCTGCCAAGGTGCTGGTGGAGGGGAAACGCTTGTTAGTGGGATGGAGTGCGGCACGTGTGCGTCTCCTGGAGGGCGGGCCCATGCGTTGCTATAAATGTATGGATGTGGGCCACAAACGCCCACTTTGCCCTTCAATGGTGGACCGCGGAATCCTGTGCTTCCGCTGCGGGCAGCCCGGCCACAAGGCGCTGGAGTGTGTAGCTGAAAAGCTCCACTGCGCCTTGTGTGCTGACGCCGGTAGGCCGTCGGGACACCATATGGGAGGCGCCGGCTGTAAGCCGCCACCCATGAAAGGAAGAGCACCACGAGCGCCACGACCTCCGTAGGAGTCAAGCGCAGACGGTTAGGTAGAGATAGGCGGGCGTTCCATCTGCCTGCCTTCCCCCTACCTTGCTGAACCAAGGGGAGATGGGTCGGGGGGCCCATCTTCCCATTGCACTGGTTCAGCCGTCTGGGAGACAGTTGGGGTTGTACCAGACTGTCTCTCTTTAGCGCCGGAGGCCCGTTGGGGCCGGCCGCCGGGCGACGCGGTGACTGCTACCGCTACCCCGTTTCGCCCACTTTGGCGGCCGATGGTACACCGCTGGGTTTTAGTCAGTAAGAGTCTGACATACCCCTCTTGCTCCCCCGAGCGAGAGGCTGGATCCATGCAGGATTTCCCAGCGTCAAAAAAAAAAAAAAAAAAAAAAAAAAAGGTTAGGTTAGGTTAGGTTAGGTTAGGTTGGGGTCGCGCAGGCGTGACGAGGTACTTGTATCTCTGATCTGCAGGGGGTGGACCCACAGGCGCAACACAGCACTCTCCCTTTGGAGAGAGCCTTAGCCTGCCACCTCAAGACCGTAGTGCGTGGTGAAGAACCACATCCTTCACGAGGTGACCCTGTCTCGCAGAACACTACGGATCTAGGCTGGAGAGCCGATAAACACTCCTGGGTGTGGCGTGTGAGCAGCGCACTCAGTACCGGGTCGGGGCCGAGGAGGACTCAGGTTGAGTCCCAAGGGCCTGATTCCGGATAGCGGCTGGCGGGACTGGGTTTATTCCAGTTTCGGCAGGCGTACTGCGAACTTGACGATGTTTTAGCGCTTACGATGGAGAAAGCAAAATTTAAAAGTATACTACCCCAGGAGGGTACCCGAAAGGGAGAATCCCTCCCCGAGCTTAGCTCGGGCTGCCCCACGTTCTCTGGGGGGGGCAAAATTTTGCACGATCATACTACGATGACTTCGGCTACTGATATGGTTACTGATTTAGCACACGATTCGGCTCTTGTTGAACCGGCTCTAACGACGACTTTGGCGTGTCCACTGACTTCTGATTGTAATCAAACCATGAAAGCACATCTCAAAAAATTACTACCCCAGGAGGGTACCTGCTCCACCGGAGCAGGAGAATCCCTCCCCGAGCCTAGCTCGGGCTGCCCCGCGTTCTCTGGGGGGGGCAAAGCTGTGCCTATTGTGGTTCTGGAGAGGGCTGTGTCGCTGGACCGTTTATCGGTTTCCAGTGACAGCAGCGTTGCGACGTTGGTGTCGGTAGATTCTGCGCAGGGAAGGGAGTCTCCTTCCCTCGGCAGGTTCTACCGAATGAGTGGAGACGAGTCAGACTCTGCCCCCGAGGCCGAGTCTGCAGAACATCTCGGGCGTCCTGGCCCTAGTGCCTCCAAGCGAGGCAGAGGCCGCCCACCGACGACGGGCCAATACGTTGGCTTGGCTAAGGCCAAATCGGAGTTCCTCCGCGTCAGGAAGGAGGAACTCCACCTACGAGCCGAGGAGGAGGTAGCCGAGCTGGCTTCAGAGTTGAAGCGGAAGCGGGCTACCAGGGAATCCAAGGCTCCGAGTTCAGACACACAACTTGTGTCTGAACTCTGTTCGAAGGTCTCGGACGACGTCGGGGTTATACTCCGCGTCGCCAAGAACTCGAACAACCTTAAGGGCACGTTCGTGCATGCCCTTAAGGACGCGGCCGCGTCCATCGAGGACGCGGTGAAGAAGATGGCAGGCCGGACGATTACCGAGGAGATAACCAAGCTCCAGGGGATTGTCTCGGACCTGAAGGCGAAGGAGGTGCGGCAAGCGGCTGAGATGGCTGCGCTCCGCAAGGAGATTGCGGAGTTGCGGGCGGACCAGCTCGCTGCCAAGCGTCCGGAGCCTGTGGCACCGATACCCGTAGTGGTACCCTCTCAGGGGTCTGGGCCGGCCCCGGCCCCTAAGAGGAGGGCAATGGCTCGGGAGGAGTTTCCTCCTCTTCCGCAGCCACGCCAGTCCAAGCCTCAGAGTGAGCGCGCTGCGAAGGCGCAGCGCAATCCCTCTGAGGTAGTGACGGAGGAGCGCCTGGTGGAGGTGGTAGGTGGGATGGCTGACCGCGTGTTGGGCATCCTCACCGCACGTCTCGACGGCCTCCAAGATAGGCTCCTTCCGGAGAAGCGGCTGCGACCGCCGCTAGCTGCAGACCGTAAGGCTGCAGCGAAAGTGGCGGCTAAGGCTGCTACTCCGGAGTCCCGGCCGAAGCCACACCCTATTCCTCAGCAGAACGCTGGAAAAGGGCAGAGCAAGGCCAAGAAGACGGCAGCTTCAACCCCGCTCACTTATAGTGAGAAACTAGCAGCCCCCAGACCCTCCGAGGGTGAATGGGTGCTGGTAGGTAAGGGGGGAAAGCCCGTAAAGGCTTCTAAGCCTAAGAAGGCTTCTAAGCCTAAGAAGGCTTCTAAGCCTAAGAAGGCGGCTCAGCGAAAGGTTGTGCCATCCAAGAAGGAGAGGGCCCCCAAACTTCGCGCCAACAATTCGACTGCAGTGGTTCTGACCCTGCAGCCGGATGCGGCGAAGAGGGGCCTCACCTACAAGGATGTGCTCGCCAAGACTTTTGCAGGTATCGACTTTGCAAGTCTTGGTATCCCTTCCGTAGGTTTTAGGAAGACGGCGACGGGTGCTGCTCTACTGGAGGTGCCGGGTGCGGATTCGGCGTCCAAGACGGACGTCCTAGCTGCACACATTAGGGCTTCTTTTACAGCGGAGGATGTTCGTGTCGCCAGGCCGGTGAGGTGCGCAGATCTGCGGATTTCGGGTCTTGATGACACAGTGAGTGCGGAAGTGCTCACTGCTGTCGTCGCACGGGTCGGAGGTTGTCCTGCGGAGCAGGTGAAATCCGGCGAACCGCGTCTCGGCGTTGACGGGACCGGTACGGCCGTGGTTTCCTGCCCCGTGGAGGTTGCCAAGAGGCTCGGTGAGAGCCGACGTCTCTTGGTCGGGTGGGTGTCGGCGCGGGTTAAACTCCTGCAGCCGCGCCCACAGCGTTGTTTCCGGTGTCGGCAGACCGGTCATTTAGGGGCCACGTGCCCCTCTACCGTCGACTGCAGTGGTCTTTGTCACCGCTGTAGTCAGCCCGGCCATAAGGCTGAGGTTTGCACCGCAGACCTGCACTGCGCCGTATGCGCAGCGGCAGGTAAGTCAGCGGGGCACCGAGTGGGCAGTAAGGCCTGCTCGGCGCCTCCGCCCAAAAAGGGGGGTAAAGTAGGGAAGGGCAAGAGGGGTCAGACCCCCTCGAAACCCTCGGCCGCGTCGACTGCCGCTAAGGCGTCGACTTCGGCCTCTGAGGTTTGCATGGACCCTGCCATTTTATAATGGCTCTCCGTGTACTCCAAGGGAATTTAAACCACTGTGCCAGAGCTCAGGACTTGATGTCCCAGAGCATGGCGCAGTGGTCGATAGGGGTCGCTGTGATGGCGGAGCCATACTTTGTCCCACCTAGCGATTGCTGGGTCGGTGACAGGTATGGTTGCGTAGCCATCATATCTAGGCCGGCTGCCGGTGTCCCACCCTTCGTAGATATTACGAAGGGCCAGGGGTACGTGGCGGCGCGGCTAGGTGACGTCGTTGTCGTCGGGGTCTACGCTCCACCTCGGTGGAGTCTCGCGGAGTTCGAGTCCTTCCTAGTAGGGTTAGGTAGCGTCGTGTTAGGCAGCCACCCTCGCCCCGTCCTGGTACTGGGTGACTTCAACGCCAAATCAACGGCGTGGGGTTGCCCATGCTCGGACAGAAGGGGAGAGGTGTTGGAAGAGTGGGCGCTGACATCTGGCCTGCTCGTCCTCAACAGGGGCTCCGTGAACACGTGCGTGCGACCGCAGGGCGAATCCATAGTGGACGTTTCGTTCGCTAGCCCTGCGATCGCACGCCGCGTTCGGGACTGGAGAGTCCTCGGGGAGGTGGAGACGTTGTCCGACCATTTATATGTTCGGTTCGACGTCTCCGTCCAAACCGAGGACCTACCGGTACCGGGAGTTCCTGTGGGGGACGGTCCGCGTTGGGTGTTAGGGCGACTCGATAGGGAAGTCTTTCAGGAGGCCGCCATCGTGCAGGACTGGGTGTTGCGTGCGACACCCGAGAGGCCTGCCGATGTCGATGATGGGGCGGAGCGACTGAGGGATGCGGTATCACACATGTGTGATGCCGCTATGCCTCGGGCGAGGCGTGTCCGAGCCAAACGCCAGGTGTATTGGTGGAACGCCGACATCGCACAGCTGCGTGCAGCGTGCGTGTCGGCGCGTCGCCGGTATACCCGGATCAGGCGAAGACGACGTCGAACTCAGGTCGCAGCCCCGGAGGAGGTGGAGCTGCATGAGGGATACCGGGCTGCAAAGCTCGCCCTCAAGCAGGCCATCGAGCGGTCAAAGGCGCAGGCCAGGGAGGAACTGTTGGAGATCCTCAGTCGGGACCCGTGGGGACGCCCGTATCGTATGGTACGTGGCAAGCTCCGCCAGTGGGCACCCCCGGTAACGCAGAGTCTCCAGCCGCAGTTCCTCGACGTTGTCGTTAGCGCACTGTTCCCTTCGAGGGGGGAGTTTACTCCTCCACCGATGGCTTCGCCTTTTATGGCGGAGCCGGACGTGGGCAGTGTCGACGTGACCCGGGAAGAATTGGGAGCGGCGGTGGAACGGCTTAAGGCCAAGAACACCGCCCCGGGACCCGATGGTCTGCCTGGCAGAGCATGGGTCCTGGCCCTAGAGGTTCTCGAGCCTCGCCTATTGGGGCTCTTCAGTGCGTGTCTGGAGCAGGGCCGGTTCCCAATCCGTTGGAAAACCGGTCGGTTAGTCCTGCTTCAGAAGGAGGGGCGCCCGGCGGACAATCCGTCGGCGTACCGGCCGATCGTGTTGCTTGACGATGTGGGCAAGCTCTTTGAAAGAGTCATTGCAAACCGCATCGTCAGCCACTTAACGCGTGAGGGGCCGGACCTGGCGGCGAACCAGTACGGGTTTCGCAGGGGTCGCTCCACTATCGACGCGATCACGCAGGTTAGGAGTTTGGCGGAAGAGGCCATTGCACGGGGCGAGGTGGTGTTGGCGGTGTCCTTGGACATCGCTAACGCATTCAACACCTTACCCTGGGCCTGTATTAGGGAGGCGCTCCGTTATCACGGAGTGCCGACCTATATCCGTCGCATCGTCGCGTCGTACCTCTCCGAGAGGTACGTGACCTTCCCGGGTCAGAGTCGTACGTGTAGGCGCGAGGTAGTATGCGGTGTTCCACAGGGGTCGGTCCTTGGCCCTCTCCTGTGGAACATCGGATATGATTGGGTGTTGCGGGGTGCGCTCCTCCGTGGTCTGAGTGTCGTCTGCTATGCAGATGACACTCTGGTCACGGCGAGAGGTAAGACACACCGCGATGCTCAGATTCTCGTCACAGCCGGCGTGGCTCAGGTCGTAGCTAGGATTCGTAGCCTAGGGCTCGAGGTGGCATTGCACAAGTCCGAGGCTCTGTGCTTTCACGGGCCTCGGAACGCGCCACCGAGAGGATCGCGAATTCTCGTAGGCGGTGTCTCTATAGGCATCCAGTCCGAGATGAAATATCTCGGACTGGTGTTAGATAGTAGGTGGGACTTTGTCGCGCACTTCAGGCAGCTGACCCCTCGACTGTTGGGCGCTGCAGCCGCGCTCGCGCGGTTGTTGCCCAACTTAGGGGGGCCCGATTCCGCTTGCCGGAAGCTCTATTTAGGGGTTGTTCGGTCCATGGCCCTTTACGGGGCCCCGGTGTGGGCTGCAGACCTGTCGGCCCAGAACATCCGCGCTCTGCGGGCTCCGCAGAGGGCGATGGCCGTCAGGGCAGCACGCGGGTACCGCACAGTCTCTTTTGAGGCGGCGTCCCTCTTGGTAGGTTCCGCGCCATGGGATCTCGAAGCGAGAGCCCTCGCGTCCCTCTACGAGTGGCGCGGGGAGGCGCTGAATGGAGGACTTCGACCGGCGCCTCGAGAAATCGAGGCGCAGAGGTCGGAGCTCCACGAGATCCACGTCATGGCCGAGTGGAGACGTAGGCTCGATTCTCCCGTTTCAGGTGCGGCGACGGTGGAGGCCATCCGGCCTCGTCTGGCTTCATGGTTGAGTAGGGCACATGGCACCTTGACCTTCCGCCTGACACAGGTGCTCACGGGACACGGATGTTTCGGGAGTTACCTGTGTCGCATAGGCCGGGAGATTGCACCAGGGTGTCATCACTGTGGCTGCGCGTTCGATGACGCGCAGCACACGCTCGAGGTTTGTCCCGCCTGGGACTCTGAACGCTGCGTTCTGTCCGCAGCCGTAGGGACCGACCTCTCGCTCCGAGCCGTCGTCAAGGCGATGGTGGAGAGTGAGAGAGGTTGGGATTCTGTCGTCTCTTTTTGCGAGCATGTTATGTTCGTGAAGGAGACGGCGGAGAGAGAGAGGGAACTCACTAGTGAGATTCCCTCTCGCGGTCGGCGTTCGGGTCGACGGCGGCGTCAGGTGGGCGATGATCTCCGGCCGCCGTAGGCAGGGCCTGTAGGCGAGGGACACGGGCATGTCCGTCGCCATAGCACACAGGCCCATGGCGAGGCGCACGCAGTGTTCCACACTTTTACGCGTGCGCTCGGTAGTTGTCTGTTCTGTCAGACCTTAGTTGAAGCTCCACCGTTGGAGCTACACCCGTCGAGTTGAGCAGAAGTAATGCGTATGCGTTCCTGGTCCTCGACACCAAGGGTGCTGTTAGGGGAACACACGTGGGGATTTTTTAGTGGGTAGTTGTGGTATTTTTATGTTACCATGGAGTCCCACATACCCTTTCGGCCTGCCCGGGCCGTCTGCGGATGCGTAAATGCATTTTTACCCACGTTAAAAAAAAAAAAAAAAAAAAAAAAAAAAAAAAAAAAAAAAAAAAAGGTTAGGTTAGGTTAGGTTAGGTTAGGTTAGGTTAGGTTAGGTTAGGTTAGGTTAGGTTAGGTTGGGGTGCATTTGGGGTCGCGCAGGCGTGACGAGGTACTTGTATCTCTGATCTGCAGGGGGTGGACCCACAGGCGCAATACAGCACTCTCCCTTTGGAGAGAGCCTTAGCCTGCCACCTCAAGACCGTAGTGCGTGGTGAAGAACCACATCCTTCTCGAGGTGACCCTGTCTCGCAGAACACTACGGATCTAGGCTGGAGAGCCGATAAACACTCCTGGGTGTGGCGTGTGAGCAGCGCACTCAGTACCGGGTTGGGGCCGAGGAGGACTCAGGTTGAGTCCCAAGGGCCTGATTCCGGATAGCGGCTGGCGGGACTGGGTTTATTCCAGTTTCGGCAGGCGTACTGCGAACTTGACGACGTTTTTAGCACAATGGAAAAGGCAAAATTTCAAAAGAAACTACCCCAGGAGGGTACCCGAAAGGGAGAATCCCTCCCCGAGCTTAGCTCGGGCTGCCCCACGTTCTCTGGGGGGGGCAAAATTTTGCGCGATCCCAACACGACGACCCTGGCTTCTAATTTGGCTTCTGATTTTGCTTGCGATTCAGTTATTGTCGAACCGGTTCCCATGACGACCTTGGCTTGTTCTCGGACAAACGATTTCGATACAACCATGAATGCACAACTCGAAAAATTACTACCCCAGGAGGGTACCTGCTCCATCGGAGCAGGAGAATCCCTCCCCGGGCCTAGCCCGGGCTGCCCCGCGTTCTCTGGGGGGGGCAAAGCTGTGCCTATTGTGGTTCTGGAGAGGGCTGTGTCGCTGGACCGTTTATCGGTTTCCAGCGACAGCAGCGTTGCGACGTTGGTGTCGGTAGATTCTGCGCAGGGAAGGGAGTCTCCTTCCCTCGGCAGGTTCTACCGAATGAGTGGAGAGGAGTCGGACTCTGCCCCCGAGGGCGAGTCCGTCGAACATCTCGGGCGTCCTGGCCCTAGTGCCTCCAAGCGAGGCAGAGGCCGCCCACCTACGACGGGCCAATACGTTGGCTTGGCTAAGGCCAAAACGGAGTTCCTTCGGGTCAGGAAGGAGGAACTCCACCTACGAGCCGAGGAGGAGGTAGCCGAGCTGGCTTCAGAGTTGAAGCGGAAGCGGGCTACCAGGGAGTCCAAGGCTCCGAGTTCAGACACACAACTTGTGTCTGAACTCTGTTCGAAGGTCTCGGACGACGTCGGGGTTATACTCCGCGTCGCCAAGAATTCGAACAACCTTAAGGGCACGTTCGTGCATGCCCTTAAGGACGCGGCCGCGTCCATCGAGGACGCGGTGAAGAAGATGGCAGGCCGGACGATTACCGAGGAGATATCCAAGCTCCAGGGGATTGTCTCGGACCTGAAGGCGAAGGAGGTGCGGCAAGCGGCTGAGATGGCTGCGCTCCGCAAGGAGATTGCGGAGTTGCGGGCGGACCAGCTCGCTGCCAAGCGTCCGGAGCCTGTGGCACCGATACCCGTAGTGGTACCCTCTCAGGGGTCTGGGCCGGCCCCGGCCCCTAAGAGGAGGGCAATGGCTCGGGAGGAGTTTCCTCCTCTTCCGCAGCCACGCCAGTCCAAGCCTCAGAGTGAGCGCGCTGCGAAGCCGCAGCGCAATCCCTCTGAGGTAGTGACGGAGGAGCGCCTGGTGGAGGTGGTAGGTGGGATGGCTGACCGCGTGTTGGGCATCCTCACCGCACGTCTCGACGGCCTCCAAGATAGGCTCCTTCCGGAGAAGCGGCTGCGACCGCCGCTAGCTGCAGACCGCAAGGCTGCAGCAAAAGTGGCGGCTAAAGCTGCTACTCCGGAGTCCCGGCCGAAGCCACACCCTATTCCTCAGCAGAACGCTGGAAAAGGGCAGAGCAAGGCCAAGAAGACGGCAGCTTCAACCCCGCTCACTTATAGTGAGAAACTAGCAGCCCCCAGACCCTCCGAGGGTGAATGGGTGCTGGTAGGTAAGGGGGGAAAGCCCGTAAAGGCTTCGAAGCCTAAGAAGGCTTCTAAGCCCAAGAAGGCTTCTAAGCCTAAGAAGGCGGCTCAGCGAAAGGTTGCGCCATCCAAGAAGGAGAGGGCCCCCAAACTTCGCGCCAACAATTCGACTGCAGTGGTTCTGACCCTGCAGCCGGATGCGGCGAAGAGGGGCCTCACCTACAAGGATGTGCTCGCCAAGACTTTTGCAGGTATCGACTTTGCAAGTCTTGGTATCCCTTCTGTAGGTTTTAGGAAGACGGCGACGGGTGCTGCTCTACTGGAGGTGCCGGGTGCGGATTCGGCGTCCAAGACGGACGTCCTAGCTGCACACATTAGGGCTTCTTTTACAGCGGAGGATGTTCGTGTCGCCAGGCCGGTGAGGTGCGCAGATCTGCGGATTTCGGGTCTTGATGACACAGTGAGTGCGGAAGTGCTCACTGCTGTCGTCGCACGGGTCGGAGGTTGTCCTGCGGAGCAGGTGAAATCCGGCGAACCGCGTCTCGGCGTTGACGGGACCGGTACGGCCGTGGTTTCCTGCCCCGTGGAGGTTGCCAAGAGGATCGGCGAGAGCCGACGTCTCTTGGTCGGGTGGGTGTCGGCGCGGGTTAAACTCCTGCAGCCGCGCCCACAGCGTTGTTTCCGGTGTCGTCAGACCGGTCATTTAGGGGCCACGTGCCCCTCTACCGTCGACTGCAGTGGTCTTTGTCACCGCTGTAGTCAGCCCGGCCATAAGGCTGGGGTTTGCACCGCAGACCTGCACTGCGCCGTATGCGCATCGGCAGGTAAGTCAGCGGGGCACCGAGTGGGCAGTAAGGCCTGCTCGGCGCCTCCGCCCAAAAAGGGGGGTAAAGTAGGGACGGGCAAGAGGGGTCAGACCCCCTCGAAACCCTCGGCCGCGTCGACTGCCGCTAAGGCGTCGACTTCGGCCTCTGAGGTTTGCATGGACCCTGCCATTTTATAATGGCTCTCCGTGTACTCCAAGGGAATTTAAACCACTGTGCCAGAGCTCAGGACTTGATGTCCCAGAGCATGGCGCAGTGGTCGATAGGGGTCGCTGTGATGGCGGAGCCATACTTTGTCCCACCTAGCGATTGCTGGGTCGGTGACAGGTATGGTTGCGTAGCCATCATATCTAGGCCGGCTGCCGGTGTCCCACCCTTTGTAGATATTACGAAGGGTCAGGGGTACGTGGCGGTGCGGCTCGGTGACGTCGTCGTTGTAGGAGTCTACGCTCCACCTCGGTGGAGTCTCGCGGAATTCGAGTCCTTCTTGGTAGGAGTAGGCAACGTAGTGTTAGGCAGCCACCCTCGCCCCGTCCTGGTACTGGGTGACTTCAACGCCAAATCAACGGCTTGGGGTTGCCCATGCTCGGACAGAAGGGGCGAGGTGTTGGAAGAGTGGGCGCTGACATCTGGCCTGATCGTCCTAAACAGGGGCTCCGTGAACACGTGCGTGCGACCGCAGGGCGAATCCATAGTGGACGTTTCGTTCGCTAGCCCTGCGATCGCACGCCGCGTTCGGGACTGGAGAGTCCTCGGGGAGGTGGAGACGTTGTCCGACCATTTATATGTTCGGTTCGACGTCTCCGTCCAAACCGAGGACCTACCGGTACCGGGAGTTCCTGTGGAGGACGGTCCGCGTTGGGTGTTAGGGCGACTCGATAGGGAAGTCTTTCAGGAGGCCGCCATCGTGCAGGACTGGGTGTTGCGTGCGACACCCGAGAGGCCTGCCGATGTCGATGATGGGGCGGAGCGACTGAGGGATGCGGTATCACACATGTGTGATGCTGCTATGCCTCGGGCGAGGCGTGTCCGAGCCAAACGCCAGGTATATTGGTGGAACGCCGACATTGCACAGCTGCGTGCAGCGTGCGTGTCGGCGCGTCGCCGGTATACCCGGATCAGGCGAAGACGACGTCGAACTCAGGTCGCAGCCCCGGAGGAGGTGGAGCTGCATGAGGGATACCGGGCTGCAAAGCTCGCCCTCAAGCAGGCCATCGAGCGGTCTAAGGCGCAGGCCAGGGAGGAACTGTTGGAGATCCTCAGTCGGGACCCGTGGGGACGCCCGTACCGTATGGTACGTGGCAAGCTCCGCCAGTGGGCACCCCCGGTAACGCAGAGTCTCCAGCCGCAGTTCCTCGACGAAGTCGTTAGCGCACTGTTCCCTTCGAGGGGGGAGTTTACTCCTCCACCGATGGCTTCGCCTTTTATGGCGGAGCCGGACGTGGGCAGTGTCGACGTGACCCGGGAAGAATTGGGAGCGGCAGTGGAACGGCTTAAGGCCAAGAACACCGCCCCGGGACCCGATGGTCTGCCTGGCAGAGCATGGGTCCTGGCCCTAGAGGTTCTCGAGCCTCGCCTATTGGGGCTCTTCAGTGCGTGTCTGGAGCAGGGCCGGTTTCCAATCCGATGGAAAACCGGTCGGTTAGTCCTGCTTCAGAAGGAGGGGCGCCCGGCGGACAATCCGTCGGCGTACCGGCCGATCGTGTTGCTTGACGATGTGGGCAAGCTCTTTGAAAGAGTCATTGCAAACCGCATCGTCAGCCACTTAACGCGTGAGGGGCCGGACCTGGCGGCGAACCAGTACGGGTTTCGCAGGGGTCGCTCCACTATCGACGCGATCACGCAGGTTAGGAGTTTGGCGGAAGAGGCCATTGCACGGGGCGAGGTGGTGTTGGCGGTGTCCTTGGACATCGCTAACGCATTCAACACCCTACCCTGGGCCTGTATTAGGGAGGCGCTTCGTTATCACGGAGTGCCGACCTATATCCGTCGTATCGTCGCGTCGTACCTCTCCGAGAGGTACGTGACCTTCCCGGGTCAGAGTAGTACGTGTAGGCGCGAGGTAGTATGCGGTGTTCCACAGGGGTCGGTCCTAGGCCCTCTCTTGTGGAACATCGGATATGATTGGGTGTTGCGGGGTGCGCTCCTCCGTGGTCTGAGTGTCGTCTGCTATGCAGATGACACTCTGGTCACGGCGAGAGGTAAGACGCACCGTGATGCCCAGATTCTCGTCACAGCCGGCGTGGCTCAGGTCGTAGCTAGGATTCGTAGATTAGGGCTCGAGGTGGCATTGCACAAGTCCGAGGCTCTGTGTTTTCACGGGCCTCGGAACGCGCCACCGAGAGGATCGCGAATTACCGTAGGCGGCGTTTCCATAGGCATCCAGTCTGAGATGAAATATCTCGGACTGGTGTTAGATAGTAGGTGGGATTTCGTCGCGCACTTCAGGCAGCTGACCCCTCGACTGTTGGGCGCTGCAGCCGCGCTCGCGCGGTTGCTGCCCAACTTAGGGGGGCCCGATTCCGCTTGCCGGAAGCTCTATTTAGGGGTTGTTCGGTCCATGGCCCTTTACGGGGCCCCGGTGTGGGCTGCAGACCTGTCGGCCCAGAACATCCGCGCTCTGCGGGCTCCGCAGAGGGCGCTGGCCGTCAGGGCAGCACGCGGGTACCGCACAGTCTCTTTTGAGGCGGCGTCCCTTTTGGTAGGTTCCGCGCCATGGGATCTCGAAGCGAGAGCCCTCGCGTCACTCTACGAGTGGCGCGGGGAGGCGCTGAATGGAGGACTTCGACTTGCACCTCGAGAAATCGAGGCGCAGAGGTCGGAGCTCCACGAGATCCACGTCATGGCCGAGTGGAGACGTAGGCTCGATTCTCCTGTTTCAGGTGCGGCGACGGTGGAGGCCATCCGGCCTCGTCTGGCTTCATGGTTGAGTAGGGCACATGGCACCTTGACCTTCCGCCTGACACAGGTGCTCACGGGACACGGTTGTTTCGGGAGTTACCTGTGTCGCATAGGCCGGGAGATTGCACCAGGGTGTCATCACTGTGGCTGCGCGTTCGATGACGCGCAACACACGCTCGAGGTTTGTCCCGCTTGGGACTCTGAACGCTGCGTTCTGACCGCAGCTGTAGGGACCGACCTCTCGCTCGGAGCTGTCGTCAAGGCGATGGTCGAGAGTGAGAGAGGTTGGGATTCTGTCGTCTCTTTTTGCGAGCATGTTATGTTCGTGAAGGAGACGGCGGAGAGAGAGAGGGAACTCACTAGTGAGATTCCCTCTCGCGGTCGGCGTTCTGGTCGACGGCGGCGTCAGGTGGGCGATGACCTCCGGCCGCCGTAGGCAGGGCCTGTAGGCGAGGGACACGGGCATGTCCGTCGCCATAGCACACAGGCCCATGGCGAGGCGCACGCAGTGTTCCAAACTTTTACGCGTGCGTCGCCCGGTTTTGTCCGGGCAGTTGTTGTCTGATTCATTCAGACTGTAGTCGAAGCTCCTCCGTTGGAGCTACACCCGTCGAGTTGAGCAGAAGTAATGCGTATGCGTTCCTGGTCCTCGACATCAAGGGTGCTGTTAGGGGAACACACGTGGGGATTTTTTAGTGGGTATTTGTGGTATTTTTATGTTACCATGGAGTCCCACATACCCTTTCGGCCTGCCCGGGCCGTCTGTGGATGCGTAAATGCATTTTTACCCACGTTAAAAAAAAAAAAAAAAAAAAAAAAAAAAAAAAAGGTTGGGGTGCATTTCAGGCAGCTGACCCCTCGACTGCTGGGCGCTGCAGCCGCGCTCGCGCGGTTGCTGCCCAACTTAGGGGGGCCCGATTCCGCTTGCCGGAAGCTCTATTTAGGGGTTGTTCGGTCCATGGCCCTTTACGGGGCCCCGGTGTGGGCTGCAGACCTGTCGGCCCAGAACATCCGCGCTCTGCGGGCTCCGCAGAGGGCGATGGCCATCAGGGCAGCACGCGGGTACCGCACAGTCTCTTTTGAGGCGGCATCCCTCTTGGTAGGATCCGCGCCATGGGATCTCGAAGCGAGAGCCCTCGCGTCACTCTACGAGTGGCGCGGGGAGGCGCTGAATGGAGGACTTCGACCGGCGCCTCGAGAAATCGAGGCGCAGAGGTCGGAGCTCCACGAGATCCACGTCATGGCTGAATGGCGACGTAGGCTTGACTTTCCTATTTCAGGTGCGGCGACGGTGGAGGCCATCCGGCCTCATCTGGCATCATGGTTGGCTAGGGCACATGGCACCTTGACCTTCCGCCTGACACAGGTGCTCACGGGACACGGTTGTTTCGGGAGTTACCTGTGTCGCATAGGCCGGGAGATTGCACCAGGGTGTCACCACTGTGGCTGCGCGTTCGACGATGCGCACCACACGCTCGAGGTTTGTCCAGCTTGGGACTCTGAACGCTGCGTTCTGACCGCAGCGATAGGGACCGACCTCTCGCTCCGAGCCGTCGTCAAGGCGATGGTCGAGAGTGAGAGTAATTGGGATTCTGTCGTCTCTTTTTGTCAGCAGGTTATGGTCGTGAAGGAGACGGCGGAGAGAGAGAGGGAGCTCACTAGTGAGATGCCCTCTCGCGGTCGGCGTTCTGGTCGACGGCGGCGTCAGGTGGGTGATGACCTCCGGCCGCCGTAGGCAGGGCCTGTAGGCGAGGGACACGGGCATGTCCGTCGCCATAGCACACAGGCCCATGGCGAGGCGCACGCAGTGTTCCAAACTTTTACGCGTGCGCTCGGTAGTTGTCTGTTTTGTCAGACCGTAGTCGAAGCTCCCCCGGGGGAGCTACACCCGTCGAGTTGAGCAGAAGTTATGCGTATGCGTTCCTGGTCCTCGACATCAAGGGTGCTGTTAGGGGAACACACGTGGGGATTTTTTAGTGGGTAGTTGTGGTATTTTAATTACCATGGAGTCCCACATACCCTTTCGGCCTGCCCGGGCCGTCTGTGGATGCGTAAATGCATTTTTACCCACGTTAAAAAAAAAAAAAAAAAAAAAAAAAAAAAAAAAAAAAAAAAAAAAAGGTTAGGTTGGGGTCGCGCAGGCGTGACGAGGTACTTGTATCTCTGATCTGCAGGGGGTGGACCCACAGGCGCAACACAGCACTCTCCCTTTGGAGAGAGCCTTAGCCTGCCACCTCAAGACCGTAGTGCGTGGTGAAGAGCCACATCCTTCTCGAGGTGACCCTGTCTCGCAGAACACTACGGATCTAGGCTGGAGAGCCGATAAACACTCCTGGGTGTGGCGTGTGAGCAGCGCACTCAGTACCGGGTTGGGGCCGAGGAGGACTCAGGTTGAGTCCCAAGGGCCTGATTCCGGATAGCGGCTGGCGGGACTGGGTTTTTTCCAGTTTCGGCAGGCGTACTGCGAACTTGACGACGTTGTTTTAGCATGATGGAAAGTGCAAAATTTAAAAATAAACTACCCCAGGAGGGTACCCGAAAGGGAGAATCCCTCCCCGAGCTTAGCTCGGGCTGCCCCACGTTCTCTGGGGGGGGCAAAATTTTGCGTGATACCAATTTGACGACCCTGGCTTCTAATACGGCTTCTGATTTTGCTTGCGATTCGGATTTTGTCGAACCGATTCCCACGACGACCTTGGCTTGTTCACGGACAACCGATGATTTAATCATGAAAGCACAACTTAAAAAATTACTACCCCAGGAGGGTACCTGCTCCACCGGAGCAGGAGAATCCCTCCCCGGGCCTAGCCCGGGCTGCCCCGCGTTCTCTGGGGGGGGCAAAGCTGTGCCTATTGTGGTTCTAGAGAGGGCTGTGTCGCTGGACCGTTTATCGGTTTCCAGTGACACTAGCGTCGCGACGTTGGTGTCGGTAGATTCTGCGGAGGGAAGGGACTCTCCTTCCCTCGGTAGGTTCTACCGAATGAGTGGAGAGGAGGAGTCGGACTCTGCCCCCGAGGGCGAGTCCGTCGAACATCTCGGGCGTCCTGGCCCTAGTGCCTCCAAGCGAGGCAGAGGCCGCCCGCCGACGACGGGCCAATACGTTGGCTTGGCTAAGGCCAAAACGGAGTTCCTTCGAGTCAGGAAGGAGGAACTCCACCTACGAGCCGAGGAGGAGGTAGCCGAGCTGGCTTCAGAGTTGAAGCGGAAGCGGGCTACCAGGGAATCCAAGGCTCCGAGTTCAGACACACAACTTGTGTCTGAACTCTGTTCGAAGGTCTCGGACGACGTCGGGTTTATACTCCGCGTCGCCAAGAATTCGAACAACCTTAAGGGCACGTTCGTGCATGCCCTTAAGGACGCGGCCGCGTCCATCGAGGACGCGGTGAAGAAGATGGCAGGCCGGACGATTACCGAGGAGATATCCAAGCTCCAGGGGATTGTCTCGGACCTGAAGGCGAAGGAGGTGCGGCAAGCGGCTGAGATGGCTGCGCTCCGCAAGGAGATTGCGGAGTTGCGGGCGGACCAGCTCGCTGCCAAGCGTCCGGAGCCTGTGGCACCGATACCCGTAGTGGTACCCTCTCAGGGGTCTGGGCCGGCCCCGGCCCCTAAGAGGAGGGCAATGGCTCGGGAGGAGTTTCCTCCTCTTCCGCAGCCACGCCAGTCCAAGCCTCAGAGTGAGCGCGCTGCGAAGCCGCAGCGCAATCCCTCTGAGGTAGTGACGGAGGAGCGCCTGGTGGAGGTGGTAGGTGGGATGGCTGACCGCGTGTTGGGCATCCTCACCGCACGTCTCGACGGCCTCCAAGATAGGCTCCTTCCGGAGAAGCGGCTGCGGCCGCCGCTAGCTGCAGACCGTAAGGCTGCAGCGAAAGTGGCGGCTAAGGCTGCTACTCCGGAGTCCCGGCCGAAGCCACACCCTATTCCTCAGCAGAACGCTGGAAAAGGGCAGAGCAAGGCCAAGAAGACGGCAGCTTCAACCCCGCTCACTTATAGTGAGAAACTAGCAGCCCCCAGACCCTCCGAGGGTGAATGGGTGCTGGTAGGTAAGGGGGGAAAGCCCGTAAAGGCTTCGAAGCCTAAGAAGGCTTCTAAGCCTAAGAAGGCGGCTCAGCCTAAGAAGGCGGCCAAGTCAAAGGTTGCGCCATCCAAGAAGGTAAGGGCCCCCAAACTTCGCGCCAACAATTCGACTGCAGTGGTTCTGACCCTGCAGCCGGATGCGGCGAAGAGGGGCCTCACCTACAAGGATGTGCTCGCCAAGACTTTTGCAGGTATCGACTTTGCAAGTCTTGGTATCCCTTCTGTAGGTTTTAGGAAGACGGCGACGGGTGCTGCTCTACTGGAGGTGCCGGGTGCGGATTCGGCGTCCAAGACGGACGTCCTAGCTGCACACATTAGGGCTTCTTTTACAGCGGAGGATGTTCGTGTCGCCAGGCCGGTGAGGTGCGCAGATCTGCGGATTTCGGGTCTTGATGACACAGTGAGTGCGGAAGTGCTCACTGCTGTCGTCGCACGGGTCGGAGGTTGTCCTGCGGAGCAGGTGAAATCCGGCGAACCGCGTCTCGGCGTTGACGGGACCGGTACGGCCGTGGTTTCCTGCCCCGTGGAGGTTGCCAAGAGGCTCGGCGAGAGCCGACGTCTCTTGGTCGGGTGGGTGTCGGCGCGGGTTAAACTCCTGCAGCCGCGCCCACAGCGTTGTTTCCGGTGTCGTCAGACCGGTCATTTAGGGGCCACGTGCCCCTCTACCGTCGACTGCAGTGGTCTTTGTCACCGCTGTAGTCAGCCCGGCCATAAGGCTGGGGTTTGCACCGCAGACCTGCACTGCGCCGTATGCGCAGCGGCAGGTAAGTCAGCGGGGCACCGAGTGGGCAGTAAGGCCTGCTCGGCGCCTCCGCCCAAAAAGGGGGGTAAAGTAGGGAAGGGCAAGAGGGGTCAGACCCCCTCGAAACCCTCGGCCGCGTCGACTGCCGCTAAGGCGTCAACTTCGGCCTCTGAGGTTTGCATGGACCCTGCCATTTTATAATGGCTCTCCGTGTACTCCAAGGGAATTTAAACCACTGTGCCAGAGCTCAGGACTTGATGTCCCAGAGCATGGCACAGTGGTCGATAGGGGTCGCTGTGATGGCGGAGCCATACTTTGTCCCACCTAGCGATTGCTGGGTCGGTGACAGGTATGGTTGCGTAGCCATCATATCTAGGCCGGGTGCCGGTGTCCCACCCTTTGTAGATATTACGAAGGGCCAGGGGTACGTGGCGGCTCGGCTCGGTGACATCGTCGTTGTAGGTATCTACGCTCCACCTCGGTGGAGTCTCGCGGAGTTCGAGTCCTTCCTAGTAGGGTTAGGTAGCGTCGTGTTAGGCTGCCACCCTCGCCCCGTCCTGGTACTGGGTGACTTCAACGCCAAATCAACGGCTTGGGGTTGCCCATGCTCGGACAGAAGGGGTGAGGTGTTGGAAGAGTGGGCGCTGACATCTGGCCTGCTCGTCCTAAACAGAGGCTCCGTGAACACGTGCGTGCGACCGCAGGGCGAATCCATAGTGGACGTTTCGTTCGCTAGCCCTGCGATCGCACGCCGCGTTCGGGACTGGAGAGTCCTCGGGGAGGTGGAGACGTTGTCCGACCATTTATATGTTCGGTTCGACGTCTCCGTCCAAACCGAGGACCTACCGGTACCGGGAGTTCCTGTGGAGGACGGTCCGCGTTGGGTGTTAGGGCGACTCGATAGGGAAGTCTTCCAGGAGGCCGCCATCGTGCAGGACTGGGTGTTGCGTGCGACACCCGAGAGGCCTGCCGATGTCGATGATGGGGCGGAGCGACTGAGGGATGCGGTATCACACATGTGTGATGCTGCTATGCCTCGGGCGAGACGTGTCCGAGCCAAACGCCAGGTGTATTGGTGGAGCGCCGACATTGCACAGCTGCGTGCAGCGTGCGTGTCGGCGCGTCGCCGGTATACCCGGATCAGGCGAAGACGACGTCGAACTCAGGTCGCAGCCCCGGAGGAGGTGGAGCTGCGTGAGGGATACCGGGCTGCGAAGCTCGCCCTCAAGCAGGCCATCGAGCGGTCTAAGGCGCAGGCCAGGGAGGAACTGTTGGAGATCCTCAGTCGGGACCCGTGGGGACGCCCGTACCGTATGGTACGTGGCAAGCTCCGCCAGTGGGCACCCCCGGTAACGCAGAGTCTCCAGCCGCAGTTCCTCGACGAAGTCGTTAGCGCACTGTTCCCTTCGAGGGGGGAGTTTACTCCTCCACCGATGGCTTCGCCTTTTATGGCGGAGCCGGACGTGGGCAGTGTCGACGTGACCCGGGAAGAATTGGGAGCGGCGGTGGAACGGCTTAAGGCCAAGAACACCGCCCCGGGACCCGATGGTCTGCCTGGCAGGGCATGGGTCCTGGCCCTAGAGGTTCTCGAGCCTCGCCTATTGGGGCTCTTCAGTGCGTGTCTGGAGCAGGGCCGGTTTCCAATCCGATGGAAAACCGGTCGGTTAGTCCTGCTTCAGAAGGAGGGGCGCCCGGCGGACAATCCGTCGGCGTACCGGCCGATCGTGTTGCTTGACGATGTGGGCAAGCTCTTTGAAAGAGTCATTGCAAACCGCATCGTCAGCCACTTAACGCGTGAGGGGCCGGACCTGGCGGTGAACCAGTACGGGTTTCGCAGGGGTCGCTCCACTATCGACGCGATCACGCAGGTTAGGAGTTTGGCGGAAGAGGCCATTGCACGGGGCGAGGTGGTGTTAGCGGTGTCCTTGGACATCGCCAACGCATTCAACACCTTACCCTGGGCCTGTATTAGGGAGGCGCTTCGTTATCACGGAGTGCCCACCTATATCCGTCGCATCGTCGCGTCGTACCTCTCCGAGAGGTACGTGACCTTCCCGGGTCAGAGTAGTACGTGTAGGCGCGAGGTAGTGTGCGGTGTTCCACAGGGGTCGGTCCTAGGCCCTCTCTTGTGGAACATCGGATATGATTGGGTGTTGCGGGGTGCGCTCCTCCGTGGTCTGAGTGTCGTCTGCTATGCAGATGACACTCTGGTCACGGCGAGAGGTAAGACACACCGTGATGCCCAGATTCTCGTCACAGCCGGCGTAGCTCAGGTCGTAGCTAGGATTCGTAGATTAGGGCTCGAGGTGGCATTGCACAAGTCCGAGGCTCTGTGTTTTCACGGGCCTCGGAACGCGCCACCGAGAGGATCGCGAATTACCGTAGGCGGCGTTTCCATAGGCATCCAGTCTGAGATGAAATATCTCGGACTGGTGTTAGATAGTAGGTGGGATTTCGTCGCGCACTTCAGGCAGCTGACCCCTCGACTGTTGGGCGCTGCAGCCGCGCTCGCGCGGTTGTTGCCCAACTTAGGGGGGCCCGATTCCGCTTGCCGGAAGCTCTATTTAGGGGTTGTTCGGTCCATGGCCCTTTACGGGGCCCCGGTGTGGGCTGCAGACCTGTCGGCCCAGAACATCCGCGCTCTGCGGGCTCCGCAGAGGGCGATGGCCGTCAGGGCAGCTCGCGGGTACCGCACAGTCTCTTTTGAGGCGGCGTCCCTCTTGGTAGGTTCCGCGCCATGGGATCTCGAAGCGAGAGCCCTCGCGTCACTCTACGAGTGGCGCGGGGAGGCGCTGAATGGAGGACTTCGACTTGCACCTCGAGAAATCGAGGCGCAGAGGTCGGAGCTCCACGAGATCCACGTCATGGCCGAGTGGAGACGTAGACTCGATCTTCCTATTTCAGGTGCAGCGACGGTGGAGGCCATCCGGCCTCATCTGGCAGCTTGGTTGGGTAGGGCACATGGCACCTTGACCTTCCGCCTGACACAGGTGCTCACGGGACACGGATGTTTCGGGAGTTACCTGTGTCGCATAGGCCGGGAGATTGCACCAGGGTGTCATCACTGTGGCTGCGCGTTCGATGACGCGCAACACACGCTCGAGGTTTGTCCCGCTTGGGACTCTGAACGCTGCGTTCTGACCGCAGCAGTAGGGACCGACCTCTCGCTCGGAGCTGTCGTCAAGGCGATGGTCGAGAGTGAGAGAGGTTGGGATTCTGTCGTCTCTTTTTGCGAGCATGTTATGTTCGTGAAGGAGACGGCGGAGAGAGAGAGGGAGCTCACTAGTGAGATTCCCTCTCGCGGTCGGCGTTCTGGTCGACGGCGGCGTCAGGTGGGTGATGACCTCCGGCCGCCGTAGGCAGGGCCTGTAGGCGAGGGACACGGGCATGTCCGTCGCCATAGCACACAGGCCCATGGCGAGGCGCACGCAGTGTTCCAAACTTTTACGCGTGCGCTCGGTAGTTGTCTGTTCTGTCAGACCGTAGTTGAAGCTCCACCGTTGGAGCTACACCCGTCGAGTTGAGCAGAAGTAATGCGTATGCGTTCCTGGTCCTCGACACCAAGGGTGCTGTTAGGGGAACACACGTGGGGATTTTTTAGTGGGTAGTTGTGGTATTTTTATGTTACCATGGAGTCCCACATACCCTTTCGGCCTGCCCGGGCCGTCTGCGGATGCGTAAATGCATTTTTACCCACGTTAAAAAAAAAAAAAAAAAAAAAAAAAAAAAAAAAAAAAAAAAAAAAAAAAAAAAAAAAAAAAAAAAAAAAAAAGGTTAGGTTAGGTTAGGTTAGGTTCTCCAAGCGAGGCAGAGGCCGCCCACCTACGACGGGCCAATACGTTGGCTTGGCTAAGGCCAAAACGGAGTTCCTTCGAGTCAGGAAGGAGGAACTCCACCTACGAGCCGAGGAGGAGGTAGCCGAGCTGGCTTCAGAGTTGAAGCGGAAGCGGGCCACCAGGGAGTCCAAGGCTCCGAGTTCAGACACACAACTTGTGTCTGAACTCTGTTCGAAGGTCTCGGACGACGTCGGGGTTATACTCCGCGTCGCCAAGAATTCGAACAACCTTAAGGGCACGTTCGTGCATGCCCTTAAGGACGCGGCCGCGTCCATCGAGGACGCGGTGAAGAAGATGGCAGGCCGGACGATTACCGAGGAGATATCCAAGCTCCAAGGGATTGTCTCGGACCTGAAGGCGAAGGAGGTGCGGCAAGCGGCTGAGATGGCTGCGCTTCGCAAGGAGATTGCGGAGTTGCGGGCGGATCAGCTCGCTGCCAAGCGTCCGGAGCCTGTGGCACCGGTACCCATAGTGGTACCCTCTGTGGGGTCTGGGCCGGCCCCGGCCCCTAAGAGGAGGGCAATGGCTCGGGAGGAGTTTCCTCCTCTTCCGCAGCCACGCCAGACGATGCCACAGTGTGAGCGCACTGCGAAGCCGCAGCGCGGTCGCACTGAGGTAGTGACGGAGGAGCGTCTCGAGGAGGTGGTAGGTGGGATGGAAAACCGTATGTTGACCATCCTCACCGCGCGTTTAGACGGCCTCCAGGAGAGGCTCCTTCCGGAGAAGCGGCTGCGGCCGCCGCTAGCTGCAGACCGTAAGGCTGCAGCGAAAGTGGCGGCTAAGGCTGCCACTCTGGAGTCCCGGCCGAAGCCACACCCTATTCCTCAGCAGAACGCTGGAAAAGGGCAGAGCAAGGCCAAGAAGACGGCAGCTTCAACCCCGCTCACTTATAGTGAGAAACTAGCAGCCCCCAGACCCTCCGAGGGTGAATGGGTGCTGGTAGGTAAGGGGGGAAAGCCCGTAAAGGCTTCGAAGCCTAAGAAGGCTTCTAAGCCTAAGAAGGCGGCTCAGCCTAAGAAGGCGGCCAAGTCAAAGGTTGCGCCATCCAAGAAGGTAAGGGCCCCCAAACTTCGCGCCAACAATTCGACTGCAGTGATTCTGACCCTGCAGCCGGATGCGGCGAAGAGGGGCCTCACCTACAAGGATGTGCTCGCCAAGACTTTTGCAGGTATCGACTTTGCAAGTCTTGGTATCCCTTCTGTAGGTTTTAGGAAGACGGCGACGGGTGCTGCTCTACTGGAGGTGCCGGGTGCGGATTCGGCGTCCAAGACGGACGTCCTAGCTGCACACATTAGGGCTTCTTTTACAGCGGAGGATGTTCGTGTCGCCAGGCCGGTGAGGTGCGCAGATCTGCGGATTTCGGGTCTTGATGACACAGTGAGTGCGGAAGTGCTCACTGCTGTCGTCGCACGGGTCGGAGGTTGTCCTGCGGAGCAGGTGAAATCCGGCGAACCGCGTCTCGGCGTTGACGGGACCGGTACGGCCGTGGTTTCCTGCCCCGTGGAGGTTGCCAAGAGGCTCGGTGAGAGCCGACGTCTCTTGGTCGGGTGGGTGTCGGCGCGGGTTAAACTCCTGCAGCCGCGCCCACAGCGTTGTTTCCGGTGTCGGCAGACCGGTCATTTAGGGGCCACGTGCCCCTCTACCGTCGACTGCAGTGGTCTCTGTCACCGCTGTAGTCAGCCCGGCCATAAGGCTGGGGTTTGCACCGCAGACCTGCACTGCGCCGTATGCGCAGCGGCAGGTAAGTCAGCGGGGCACCGAGTGGGCAGTAAGGCCTGCTCGGCGCCTCCGCCCAAAAAGGGGGGTAAAGTAGGGAAGGGCAAGAGGGGTCAGACCCCCTCGAAACCCTCGGCCGCGTCGACTGCCGCTAAGGCGTCGACTTCGGCCTCTGAGGTTTGCATGGACCCTGCCATTTTATAATGGCTCTCCGTGTACTCCAAGGGAATTTAAACCACTGTGCCAGAGCTCAGGACTTGATGTCCCAGAGCATGGCGCAGTGGTCGATAGGGGTCGCTGTGATGGCGGAGCCATACTTTGTCCCACCCAGCGATTGCTGGGTCGGTGACAGGTATGGTTGCGTAGCCATCATATCTCGGCCGGCTGCCGGTGTCCCACCCTTTGTAGATATTACGAAGGGCCGGGGGTACGTGGCGGCGCGGCTCGGTGACGTCGTCGTCGTAGGAGTCTACGCTCCACCTCGGTGGAGTCTCGCGGAGTTCGAGTCCTTCCTAGTAGGGTTAGGTAGCGTCGTGTTAGGCAGCCACCCTCGCCCCGTCCTGGTACTGGGTGACTTCAACGCCAAATCAACGGCTTGGGGTTGCCCATGCTCGGACAGAAGGGGAGAGGTGTTGGAAGAGTGGGCGCTGACATCTGGCCTGCTCGTCCTAAACAGGGGCTCCGTGAACACGTGCGTGCGACCGCAGGGCGAATCCATAGTGGACGTTTCGTTCGCTAGCCCTGCGATCGCACGCCGCGTTCGGGACTGGAGAGTCCTCGGGGAGGTGGAGACGTTGTCCGACCATTTATATGTTCGGTTCGACGTCACCGTCCAAACCGAGGACCTACCGGTACCGGGAGTTCCTGTGGAGGACGGTCCGCGTTGGGTGTTAGGGCGACTCGATAGGGAAGTCTTTCAGGAGGCCGCCATCGTGCAGGACTGGGTGTTGCGTGCGACACCCGAGAGGCCTGCCGATGTCGATGATGGGGCGGAGCGACTGAGGGATGCGGTATCACACATGTGTGATGCTGCTATGCCTCGGGCGAGGCGTGTCCGAGCCAAACGCCAGGTATATTGGTGGAACGCCGACATCGCACAGCTGCGTGCAGCGTGCGTGTCGGCGCGTCGCCGGTATACCCGGATCAGGCGAAGACGACGTCGAACTCAGGTCGCAGCCCCGGAGGAGATGGAGCTGCATGATGGATACCGGGCTGCGAAGCTCGCCCTCAAGCAGGCCATCGAGCGGTCTAAGGCGCAGGCCAGGGAGAAACTGTTGGAGATCCTCAGTCGGGACCCGTGGGGACGCCCGTACCGTATGGTACGTGGCAAGCTCCGCCAGTGGGCACCCCCGGTAACGCAGAGTCTCCAGCCGCAGTTCCTCGACGAAGTCGTTAGCGCACTGTTCCCTTCGAGGGGGGAGTTTACTCCTCCACCGATGGCTTCGCCTTTTATGGCGGAGCCGGACGTGGGCAGTGTCGACGTGACCCGGGAAGAATTGGGAGCGGCGGTGGAACGGCTTAAGGCCAAGAACACCGCCCCGGGACCCGATGGTCTGCCTGGCAGAGCATGGGTCCTGGCCCTAGAGGTTCTCGAGCCTCGCCTATTGGGGCTCTTCAGTGCGTGTCTGGAGCAGGGCCGGTTTCCAATCCGATGGAAAACCGGTCGGTTAGTCCTGCTTCAGAAGGAGGGGCGCCCGGCGGACAATCCGTCGGCGTACCGGCCGATCGTGTTGCTTGACGATGTGGGCAAGCTCTTTGTAAGAGTCATTGCAAACCGCATCGTCAGCCACTTAACGCGTGAGGGGCCGGACCTGGCGGCGAACCAGTACGGGTTTCGCAGGGGTCGCTCCACTATCGACGCGATCACGCAGGTTAGGAGTTTGGCGGAAGAGGCCATTGCACGGGGCGAGGTGGTGTTGGCGGTGTCCTTGGACATCGCTAACGCATTCAACACCTTACCCTGGGCCTGTATTAGGGAGGCGCTTCGTTATCACGGAGCGCCGACCTATATCCGTCGTATCGTCGCGTCGTACCTCTCCGAGAGGTACGTGACCTTCCCGGGTCAGAGTCGTACGTGTAGGCGCGAGGTAGTATGCGGTGTTCCACAGGGGTCGGTCCTTGGCCCTCTCCTGTGGAACATCGGATATGATTGGGTGTTGCGGGGTGCTCTCCTCCGTGGGTTGAGTGTCGTCTGTTATGCAGACGACACTCTGGTCACGGCGAGAGGTAAGACACACCGCGATGCCCAGATTCTCGTCACAGCCGGCGTGGCTCAGGTCGTAGCTAGGATTCGTAGCCTAGGGCTCGAGGTGGCATTGCACAAGTCCGAGGCTCTGTGCTTTCACGGGCCTCGGAACGCGCCACCGAGAGGATCGCGAATTCTCGTAGGCGGTGTCTCTATAGGCATCCAGTCCGAGATGAAATATCTCGGACTGGTGTTAGATAGTAGGTGGGACTTTGTCGCGCACTTCAGGCAGCTGACCCCTCGACTGTTGGGCGCTGCAGCCGCGCTCGCGCGGTTGTTGCCCAACTTAGGGGGGCCCGATTCCGCTTGCCGGAAGCTCTATTTAGGGGTTGTTCGGTCCATGGCCCTTTACGGGGCCCCGGTGTGGGCTGCAGACCTGTCGGCCCAGAACATCCGCGCTCTGCGGGCTCCGCAGAGGGCGATGGCCGTCAGGGCAGCACGCGGGTACCGCACAGTCTCTTTTGAGGCGGCGTCCCTCTTGGTAGGTTCCGCGCCATGGGATCTCGAAGCGAGAGCCCTCGCGTCACTCTACGAGTGGCGCGGGGAGGCGCTGAATGGAGGACTTCGGCTTGCACCTCGAGAAATCGAGGTGCAGAGGTCGGAGCTCCACGAGATCCACGTCATGGCCGAGTGGAGACGTAGGCTCGATTCTCCTGTTTCAGGTGCGGCGACGGTGGAGGCCATCCGGCCTCGTCTGGCTTCATGGTTGAGTAGGGCACATGGCACCTTGACCTTCCGCCTGACACAGGTGCTCACGGGACACGGTTGTTTCGGGAGTTACCTGTGTCGCATAGGCCGGGAGATTGCACCAGGGTGTCATCACTGTGGCTGCGCGTTCGACGACGCGCAGCACACGCTCGAGGTTTGTCCCGCTTGGGACTCTGAACGCTGCGTTTTGTCCGCAGCCGTAGGGACCGACCTCTCGCTCGGAGCCGTCGTCAAGGCGATGGTCGAGAGTGAGAGAGGTTGGGACTCTGTCGTCTCTTTTTGCGAGCATGTTATGGTCGTGAAGGAGACGGCGGAGCGGGAGAGGGAGCTCACTAGTGAGATTCCCTCTCGCGGTCGGCGTTCTGGTCGACGGCGGCGTCAGGTGGGTGATGACCTCCGGCCGCCGTAGGCAGGGCCTGTAGGCGAGGGACACGGGCAGGTCCGTCGCCATAGCACACAGGCCCATGGCGAGGCGCACGCAGTGTTCCACACTTTTACGCGTGCGCTCGGTAGTTGTCTGACACTTAGGTCAGACCGTAGTCGAAGCTCCCCCGGGGGAGCTACACCCGTCGAGTTGAGCAGAAGTAATGCGTATGCGTTCCTGGTCCTCGACATCAAGGGTGCTGGTAGGGGAACACACGTGGGGATTTTTTAGTGGGTAGTTGTGGTATTTTAATTACCATGGAGTCCCACATACCCTTTCGGCCTGCCCGGGCCGTCTGTGGATGCGTAAATGCATTTTTACCCACGTTAAAAAAAAAAAAAAAAAAAAAAAAAAAAAAAAGGTTAGGTTAGGTTAGGTTCCCCCCCGATGGGTTCCCGCCTTGTCGTGGCGGGGGGGCTTAGTAACCGTGGCCTAGCCACCCACGGTGAAGCGAAGAGGAACCCCAGGAGAGGCCGCTCGTCTAGGCTGAGTTGGCCAGCCGGTGACGAGCGGCCACGTGGAGAGCTGCTCCGGCGGCAGTAGGTTGCGGTGGTGTATGGGCGCCACCGCAACTGAGGCGAGCCGCGGTGTCGTATGGGAGGCACCGCGGCTGATGGCGAGAGGCCGCGGCGGGAGAGGTGTGTCGGTGTCACGTTGCCGCTCACCCTACCTTCCGCGGCCTCAACGGGGTCGCCACCGTTATGATGGCGGACGCGGTGGGGTCGCAGGGGAAGAGGAGTGTCGGTGTTTCGTTGCCGCTCTCCCTATCCCCTGCGACCGTGAGGAAGAAAACCTCGTTAAAAAATCACCGAGGAAGAAAACCTCGTGAAAAAATTACCAAGGAAGAAAACCTTGTAAAAAAATCACCAGGAGACGGCGTTCTGGTCCTCTGGGACCGGAACCGGGAGGAAGAAAACCTCGGTAAAAAATTACAGGGGTTCGTGGTGGACAGGGTGGCCCGAACCCGGAGGAAGAAAACCTCCTTAAAAAATCACCGAGGAATAAAAACCTCGTTAAAAAATTGAACGGAGGCTGGGGGCTGCGGTCGGTGATGGGCGCCCCCAGTGGGGAGAGCCTCTCTGCGGGGGGGCAGCGCTGGTCGGGGTGCACAGAAGTAATGCCCTTGGGTCTTCCTGTGCCCCCGACGCCAAGCGCTTTGGAGGTAGTCTTGAGGTTTTTTAGTGTGTGCAGTCACACATAACCCGTTCGCTGTCCTCCGCGGCGGGCGGGTACCCATGACGGGTTTTTCCTCAAGTAAAAAAAAAAAAAAAAAAAAAAAAAAAAAAAAAAGGTTAGGTTAGGTTAGGTTAGGTTAGCCATCATATCTAGGCCGGCTGCCGGTGTCCCACCCTTCGTAGATATTACGAAGGGCCAGGGGTACGTGGCGGCGCGGCTAGGTGACGTCGTTGTCGTCGGAGTCTACGCTCCACCTCGGTGGAGTCTCGCGGAGTTCGAATCCTTCTTGGTAGGAGTAGGCAACGTAGTGTTAGGCAGCCACCCTCGCCCCGTTCTGGTACTGGGTGACTTCAACGCCAAATCAACGGCTTGGGGTTGCCCATGCTCAGATCGACGTGGTGAGGTGTTGGAAGAGTGGGCGCTGACATCTGGCCTGCTCGTCCTAAACAGGGGCTCCGTGAACACGTGCGTGCGACCGCAGGGCGAATCCATAGTGGACGTTTCGTTCGCTAGCCCTGCGATCGCACGCCGCGTTCGGGACTGGAGAGTCCTCGGGGAGGTGGAGACGTTGTCCGACCATTTATATGTTCGGTTCGACGTCTCCGTCCAAACCGAGGACCTACCGGTACCGGGAGTTCCTGTGGGGGACGGTCCGCGTTGGGTGTTAGGGCGACTCGATAGGGAAGTCTTCCAGGAGGCCGCCATCGTGCAGGACTGGGTGTTGCGTGCGACACCCGAGAGGCCTGCCGATGTCGATGATGGGGCGGAGCGACTGAGGGATGCGGTATCACACATGTGTGATGCCGCTATGCCTCGGGCGAGGCGTGTCCGAGCCAAACGCCAGGTGTATTGGTGGAACGCCGACATCGCACAGCTGCGTGCAGCGTGCGTGTCGGCGCGTCGCCGGTATACCCGGATCAGGCGAAGACAACGTCGAACTCAGGTCGCAGCCCCGGAGGAGGTGGAACTGCATGAGGGATACCGGGCTGCAAAGCTCGCCCTCAAGCAGGCCATCGAGCGGTCTAAGGCGCAGGCCAGGGAGGAACTGTTGGAGATCCTCAGTCGGGACCCGTGGGGTCGCCCGTACCGTATGGTACGTGGCAAGCTCCGCCAGTGGGCACCCCCGGTAACGCAGAGTCTCCAGCCGCAGTTCCTCGACGAAGTCGTTAGCGCACTGTTCCCTTCGAGGGGGGAGTTTACTCCTCCACCGATGGCTTCGCCTTTTATGGCGGAGCCGGACGTGGGCAGTGTCGACGTGACCCGGGAAGAATTGGGAGCGGCGGTGGAACGGCTTAAGGCCAAGAACACCGCCCCGGGACCCGATGGTCTGCCTGGCAGAGCATGGGTCCTGGCCCTAGAGGTTCTCGAGCCTCGCCTATTGGGGCTCTTCAGTGCGTGTCTGGAGCAGGGCCGGTTTCCAATCCGATGGAAAACCGGTCGGTTAGTCCTGCTTCAGAAGGAGGGGCGCCCGGCGGACAATCCGTCGGCGTACCGGCCGATCGTGTTGCTTGACGATGTGGGCAAGCTCTTTGAAAGAGTCATTGCAAACCGCATCGTCAGCCACTTAACGCGTGAGGGGCCGGACCTGGCGGTGAACCAGTACGGGTTTCGCAGGGGTCGCTCCACTATCGACGCGATCACGCAGGTTAGGAGTTTGGCGGAAGAGGCCATTGCACGGGGCGAGGTGGTGTTAGCGGTGTCCTTGGACATCGCCAACGCATTCAACACCTTACCCTGGGCCTGTATTAGGGAGGCGCTTCGTTATCACGGAGTGCCCACCTATATCCGTCGCATCGTCGCGTCGTACCTCTCCGAGAGGTACGTGACCTTCCCGGGTCAGAGTAGTACGTGTAGGCGCGAGGTAGTGTGCGGTGTTCCACAGGGGTCGGTCCTAGGCCCTCTCTTGTGGAACATCGGATATGATTGGGTGTTGCGGGGTGCGCTCCTCCGTGGTCTGAGTGTCGTCTGCTATGCAGATGACACTCTGGTCACGGCGAGAGGTAAGACACACCGTGATGCCCAGATTCTCGTCACAGCCGGCGTAGCTCAGGTCGTAGCTAGGATTCGTAGATTAGGGCTCGAGGTGGCATTGCACAAGTCCGAGGCTCTGTGTTTTCACGGGCCTCGGAACGCGCCACCGAGAGGATCGCGAATTACCGTAGGCGGCGAGTCCATAGGCATCCAGTCCGAGATGAAATATCTCGGACTGGTGTTAGATAGTAGGTGGGATTTCGTCGCGCACTTCAGGCAGCTGACCCCTCGACTGTTGGGCGCTGCAGCTGCGCTCGCGCGGTTGCTGCCCAACTTAGGGGGGCCCGATTCCGCTTGCCGGAAGCTCTATTTAGGGGTTGTTCGGTCCATGGCCCTTTACGGGGCCCCGGTGTGGGCTGCAGACCTGTCGGCCCAGAACATCCGCGCTCTGCGGGCTCCGCAGAGGGCGATGGCCGTCAGAGCAGCTCGCGGGTACCGCACAGTCTCTTTTGAGGCGGCGTCCCTGCTGGTAGGTTCCGCGCCATGGGATCTCGAAGCGAGAGCCCTCGCGTCACTCTACGAGTGGCGCGGGGAGGCGCTGAATGGAGGACTTCGGCTTGCACCTCGAGAAATCGAGGCGCAGAGGTCGGAGCTCCACGAGATCCTCGTCATGGCCGAGTGGAGACGTAGACTCGATCTTCCCGTTTCAGGTGCAGCGACGGTGGAGGCCATCCGGCCTCATCTGGCAGCTTGGTTGGATAGGGCACATGGCACCTTGACCTTCCGCCTGACACAGGTGCTCACGGGACACGGTTGTTTCGGGAGTTACCTGTGTCGTATAGGCCGGGAGATTGCACCAGGGTGTCATCACTGTGGCTGCGCGTTCGACGACGCGCAGCACACGCTCGAGGTTTGTCCCGCTTGGGACTCTGAACGCTGCGTTTTGTCCGCAGCCGTAGGGACCGACCTCTCGCTCGGAGCCGTCGTCAAGGCGATGGTCGAGAGTGAGAGAGGTTGGGATTCTGTCGTCTCTTTTTGCGAGCATGTTATGTTCGTGAAGGAGACGGCGGAGAGAGAGAGGGAGCTCACTAGTGAGATTCCCTCTCGCGGTCGGCGTTCTGGTCGACGGCGGCGTCAGGTGGGTGATGACCTCCGGCCGCCGTAGGCAGGGCCTGTAGGCGAGGGACACGGGCATGTCCGTCGCCATAGCACACAGGCCCATGGCGAGGCGCACGCAGTGTTCCAAACTTTTACGCGTGCGCTCGGTAGTTGTCTGTTCTGTCAGACCGTAGTTGAAGCTCCACCGTTGGAGCTACACCCGTCGAGTTGAGCAGAAGTAATGCGTATGCGTTCCTGGTCCTCGACACCAAGGGTGCTGTTAGGGGAACACACGTGGGGATTTTTTAGTGGGTAGTTGTGGTATTTTTATGTTACCATGGAGTCCCACATACCCTTTCGGCCTGCCCGGGCCGTCTGCGGATGCGTAAATGCATTTTTACCCACGTTTTAAAAAAAAAAAAAATAAAAAAAAATAAAAAAAAAAAAAAAAAAAAAAAAAATAAAATAAAAAAAAAAAAAAAAAAAAAAGGTTAGGTTAGGTTGGGGTGGGGTGCAAAGTCAGGGAACCTCCTCGTGGTGCACCCCGGGCAACGTCGGCTCTTCTGGCCGGCGGCTGATACCCTGACACGACGGCTTCGTCCAGCATTCCTCTGAATGTCAGAGGAAGCAGCGGACGTTGCGCAGACGGGTCCGACGCTCACTAACCCTGTCGTTGGTCGGTTGGTGGGGCAGCTTGCTTCACCAGCCTTCGCCGTTCTCGTAATCCCATCGGAGTGTCGTGGTCACGTCTCGCGGCTTCGATGGGACCGAGGGTCTCGGCTTTACCGCCCGGACCGCGAGGAAGAAAACCTCTCTAAAAAATTACCCCGAATCCTAAGCGGCGGCGCACCGCGAGAGGATGCATGGCTGATGGGATGTTCAGTCTCTAGTGCGACCCCCGTCAGAGAACCGGCCGACTCTCTTGACGGGTTACGCTAGGCTTACCCAGGTACAGGGGGCACTGCCTGGGTGGACCGTATATTTCCCCCACACTCGTGGGAACAAAATTTCGTGTTCAAATTCTCCAAACTTTAGCTTTAAGGATCTTAGTTTTAAGGAACGTGTGGGAGGCGGCTCCAGTAATGGAGCAACGGGCTTCGACGAATCGGGAGCGGGGGTTGTCCCCAATCCTGTCTCCGTCGAGCCAGTGAAGAGCAGCAGCAGCGGGACGGCCGTACCCGTTGTTGTTATGGAGAGATGCGCATCGCTGGACCGTCTCTCGGTCAGTAGCGAATCCAGCGTCGCTACATTGGTGTCGGTTGCGTCGTTTGACGATATTCCTGGCGGCACCTTCTGGCAGAGGAAAAGGAAGCCATCGGAAGCTGATGATCAGCTACCGACAGATCTGGCTTCGGATGATGATTCCTCCCCTGCCGTAAAGAAGTTCGCAACCTCCAAAAAAGGCAGAGGGCGCCCCCCAACGACCGGGGAATATGTCGGCCTAGCGAACGCGAAGGCCGATTATCTGCGCCTGAAGGAGGAGGAGCTCCGTCTCTCGGCTGAGGAGGAGGTGGCGAAGGTGGCGTCAAGAGAGCGACATAACCGGCTCGCGAAGAACGTCGCCACTGCTCCGGAACAGGAGCTATCCACTCAGGCCACTTCGAGGCCATGGAGGAGAGACTCCTCCCCGAGAAGCGGCTGCGGCCACCACTGGCCGCCGATCGAAAGGCTGCCCAGGCTGCCACCTCCGGTAGTGCTACCGAAGCTCAACCTTCACCGGTTCCTGCTCCGCGGCAAGCCACCGGAAAAAAGAGAGGCCGAAAGGCAAAGAAGGCAGGACCCAAGGCGGCTGCTCCTGTTCCTCCCACCTACAGCGAGGCTGCAAAGGCCCCTAATCCCAACAAGGACGGTTGGGTGCTAGTGGGCAAGGGGGGCAAGGCGGCTAAGCCAAGGAAAGCGGCCAAGTCTAAGGGAGCACCTCCCAAAAAGAACAAGGCCCGTAAACTGCGGAACTCTAAATCCACTGCAGTGATCATTACACTGCAGTCGGATGCGGTGACCAAGGGCGTCACGTACAAGGAGGTGCTCACAAAGACGTGGGAAACGGTAGACCTGGGCAGCATTGGCATCAAAGGTGTCAACTATAGGAGGGCGGCTACAGGAGCCGCTCTCTTGGAGCTTGCCGGTGCCGACAGTGGCGAAAAAGCTGACGCTCTAGCCGAACAGATTAGGGCGTCGCTTCCTGAGGACGTGGCTAGGGTGTCCAGGCCAGTGAAGTGCGCAGACGTGCGCATCTCAGGCCTGGACGACTCGGTAACCGCCGAGAAACTCATAGCCGCCGTCGCTAAGGCAGGGGGATGCCCCGTCGGGCAGGTCAAATCTAAAGACCCGCGTCCCGGTCCTGATGGGGCTGGTACGGCGGTGGTTACCTGCCCAGTGGCGGTGGCGAAGAAGCTTGGCGACGGCCGACGCTTACTAGTAGGATGGGTGTCGGCGCGAGTAAAGGTCATGGAGCCTCGCCCACTACGGTGTTTCCGATGCCTCCAGGGTGGCCACGTAGGGGCTAAATGTACCTCTGGAGTTGACTGCAGCGCACTTTGCTATCGCTGCAGTCAACCCGGCCACAAGGCTGGGGGCTGCACTGCGGACCCGCACTGCATAATATGTGCAGGTGCGGGTAAACCTGCTGGACACCGGGTGGGCGGCAATACCTGCGCTTCGCCGTCACCCAAGCAAAAGAGAAGGGGAAGGAGGGGAAAAGCCCCGACAAAACCCCAGACCGCGCCGGCCGCTGTTGAAGCGCCGGCGATGGTACAAACGGAGGAGATGGATCAGGCCAATTAATAATGGCCATCCGTCTCCTCCAAGGAAATTTGAACCACTGTGCCAGTGCTCAGGATTTGTTTGTCCAGAGCATGGCACAGTGGTCAATAAACGTCGCCGTGATGGCCGAGCCATATTTCGTGCCGCCCAGGGATAACTGGGTGGGTGATCGAGATGGCTCGGTGGCTATCATTTCCCAGCCCGCCGCCGGCTCCCCGCCCTTCGCTAACATCAAGGAGGGCCGCGGATGCGTGGCGGCGCGTCTCGGCGACGTCGTGATAGTTGGGGTGTACGCACCCCCCAGATGGAGTCTCGCCGACTTTGAGACATTCTTGGTAGAGTTGGGCACTGTCGTCTCAGGCAGCCACCCTCACCCCGTCCTAGTGCTCGGGGACTTCAATGCCAAATGTACGGCTTGGGGTTCCCCGTCCACGGACGCTAGGGGTGAGGTGTTGGAAGAGTGGGCCATAACATCAGGCCTACTCGTCCTCAATAGGGGCTCAGTAAACACGTGCGTGCGACCGCAGGGCGAATCGATAGTGGACATATCGTTCGCTAGCCCTGCAATAGCACGCCGTGTCCGGGACTGGAGAGTCCTGGAGGGGGTGGAGACACTGTCGGACCATCTCTACATACGGTTCGACGTGTCCGCCCAGACCTCGGGACAACCGGTCCCGAGAGCCCCGGAAGAGGACAGTCCACGTTGGGCTCTGGGACGCCTCGATCGTGAGGTGTTCCTCGAAGCCGCCATCGTGCAGGCCTGGGTGTTAGATGGAACACCCGAGAGGCCTGCCGATGTCAATGATGGGGCAGAGCGACTGCGGGCAGCCGTGTCGCGTATGTGCGACGCGGCCATGCCGAGAGTGAGACGTCGTCCAGCTAAGCGCCAGGTGTACTGGTGGAACGCTGAAATCGCGCAGCTGCGCGCAGTTTGCGTGGCAGCGCGCCGCCAGTACACCAGGATAAGGCGCAGACGACGTCATTCGCAGGTCGCTAGCCCCGGAGAGGCGGAGCTACATGAGGGTTACAGAGCAGCCAAGCTCACCCTCCGGAAGGCCATCGAGCGTGCAAAGGCTCTGGCCCGAGAGGAATTCCTGGAGACGCTCAGTCGGGATCCGTGGGGGCGCCCGTACCGTATGGTACGCGGCAAACTTCGCCAATGGGCCCCCCCGGTAACCCAGAGTCTCCAGCCGGAGTTCCTCGAGGAGGTAGTGAGCGCTCTGTTTCCCTCGAGGGAGGAGTTTTCACCTCCCGAAATGGCTCCGCCTGCGGCCGAGCTCGACGTGGACAGAGACGACGTGCCCGAAGTGACCCGGGAAGAGTTGAGGGCGGCGGTGAAACGCCTCGCGGCGAAAAACACCGCCCCAGGACCCGACGGCATACCCGGCCGAGCGTGGGTCCTGGCTCAAGAGGCCCTCGAGCCCCGACTACTGGGACTCCTCAGCGCGTGTCTGGAGCAGGGCCGGTTTCCGTCTAAGTGGAAAACCGGACGTCTAGTCCTGCTCCAGAAGGAGGGGCGCCCGGCGGACTCGCCGTCTGCGTACCGCCCCATTGTGCTGCTCGACGAGGTGGGCAAACTCTTCGAAAGAGTGATTGCAGACCGCCTCGTCAGCCATCTATCGCACGTGGGGCCGGACCTGGCGGCGAACCAGTTTGGTTTCCGCAGAGGGCGCTCCACGATAGACGCGATCGCGCAAGTGAGGAGTCTGGCGGAGGAGGCCATCGAACAGGGCGAGGTGGTGATTGCGGTGTCTTTGGACATCGCGAACGCCTTTAACACCTTGCCCTGGGCCTGCATAAGGGAGGCACTCCGCTATCATAGAGTGCCAACCTACCTCCGCCGAATTGTCGGGGCGTACCTCTCGGAGAGGTACGTGGTCTTCCCGGGTCGGAGTGGAATGTGTCGGCGAGACGTCGTATCCGGTGTTCCCCAGGGGTCAGTGCTTGGCCCCCTGCTCTGGAACATCGGATACGATTGGGCGTTGCGCGGTGCGCTCCTCCGTGGCCTCAGTGTCGTGTGTTACGCCGACGACACATTGGTCACGTCGAGGGGTAAGTCGCATCGCGAAGCCGCGATACTGGTCACAGCTGGGGTGGCACACGTCGTCGGTCGGATCCGGCGTCTGGGACTAGATGTGGCGCTACAGAAATCCGAGGCCCTGTGTTTCCATGGGCCTCGGAATGCGCCACCGAGAGGGTCCCAGATCATCGTGGGAGGCGTTCCCATCGGCATCGAGTCCAAGATGAAATATCTTGGACTCATCCTGGACAGCCGATGGGACTTCGTAGAGCACTTCCGGCAGCTGACCCCCCGTCTAATGGGCGCCGCGGCCGCGTTGGCGCGGCTGTTGCCCAACCTGGGGGGTCCGAATTCCGCTTGCCGGAGGCTCTACATGGGAATCGTGCGGTCCATGGCCCTTTACGGGGCCCCTGTGTGGGCTGAGAACCTGACGGCCCGTAATATCGCCGCTCTGCGCAAACCGCAGAGGGCGATGGCCGTCAGATCAGCCCGCGGGTACCGCACGATATCCTTTGAGGCGGCCTCCCTACTGGCCGGATCTCCGCCATGGGACCTCGAGGCGAGAGCCCTCGCGTCGCTCTACAAGTGGCGCGGGGAGGCGTTGGAGCGAGGTCTACGACCTGCGCCTCGCGAAATCGAGGCGCGTAGGTCGGAGCTCCACCAGGTCCTGGTCATGGCGGAGTGGGACCGACGACTGGAGAACCCCAGCTCGGGCTTGGCGACCGTCGAGGCCATCAGGCCTCATTTGACGGCCTGGATACGGAGGCGGCATGGCACCCTCAGCTTCCGGCTGACACAGGTGCTCTCAGGACATGGCTGTTTTGGGAGCTACCTGTGTCGCATAGGCCGGGAGCCAACATCTGGGTGCCATCATTGTGGCTGCGCGGTAGATGACGCGCAGCACACACTCGCCGTCTGTCCCGCATGGGACTCGCCACGCCGTGACCTTGTCGCGGCGATAGGAGCCGATCTCTCGCTCCCGACCGTAGTCTCGTCGATGGTCGGAAGTGAGAGCGGATGGAACTCCGTCGCCTCATACTGCGAGCACGTCATGCTCGCAAAGGAGGCGGCGGAGAGGGAGAGGGAGCTGACGTCGGAGCTCCCCTCCCGCGGTCGACGAACCCGGCGGCGTAGGGTCAGGAATGACCTTCTGTACTCGTACTTCTGTACTGTTCTCTCCGTGTACTCCAAGGGAATTTAAACCACTGTGCCAGAGCTCAGGACTTGATGTCCCAGAGCATGGCGCAGTGGTCGATAGGGGTCGCTGTGATGGCGGAGCCATACTTTGTCCCACCCAGCGATTGCTGGGTCGGTGACAGGTATGGTTGCGTAGCCATCATATCTCGGCCGGCTGCCGGTGTCCCACCCTTTGTAGATATTACGAAGGGCCGGGGGTACGTGGCGGCGCGGCTCGGTGACGTCGTCGTTGTAGGAGTCTACGCTCCACCTCGGTGGAGTCTCGCGGAGTTCGAGTCCTTCCTAGTAGGGTTAGGTAGCGTCGTGTTAGGCAGCCACCCTCGCCCCGTCCTGGTACTGGGTGACTTCAACGCCAAATCAACGGCTTGGGGTTGCCCATGCTCGGACAGAAGGGGAGAGGTGTTGGAAGAGTGGGCGCTGACATCTGGCCTGCTCGTCCTAAACAGGGGTTCCGTGAACACGTGCGTGCGACCGCAGGGCGAATCCATAGTGGACGTTTCGTTCTCTAGCCCTGCGATCGCACGCCGCGTTCGGGACTGGAGAGTCCTCGGGGAGGTGGAGACGTTGTCCGACCATTTATATGTTCGGTTCGACGTCACCGTCCAAACCGAGGACCTACCGGTACCGGGAGTTCCTGTGGAGGACGGTCCGCGTTGGGTGTTAGGGCGACTCGATAGGGAAGTCTTTCAGGAGGCCGCCATCGTGCAGGACTGGGTGTTGCGTGCGACACCCGAGAGGCCTGCCGATGTCGATGATGGGGCGGAGCGACTGAGGGATGCGGTATCACACATGTGTGATGCTGCTATGCCTCGGGCGAGGCGTGTCCGAGCCAAACGCCAGGTATATTGGTGGAACGCCGACATCGCACAGCTGCGTGCAGCGTGCGTGTCGGCGCGTCGCCGGTATACCCGGATCAGGCGAAGACGACGTCGAACTCAGGTCGCAGCCCCGGAGGAGGTGGAGCTGCATGAGGGATACCGGGCTGCAAAGCTTGCCCTCAAGCAGGCCATCGAGCGGTCTAAGGCGCAGGCTAGGGAGGAACTGTTGGAGATCCTCAGTCGGGACCCGTGGGGACGCCCGTACCGTATGGTACGTGGCAAGCTCCGCCAGTGGGCACCCCCGGTAACGCAGAGTCTCCAGCCGCAGTTCCTCGACGAAGTCGTTAGCGCACTGTTCCCTTCGAGGGGGGAGTTTACTCCTCCACCGATGGCTTCGCCTTTTATGGCGGAGCCGGACGTGGGCAGTGTCGACGTGACCCGGGAAGAATTGGGAGCGGCGGTGGAACGGCTTAAGGCCAAGAACACCGCCCCGGGACCCGATGGTCTGCCTGGCAGAGCATGGGTCCTGGCCCTAGAGGTTCTCGAGCCTCGCCTATTGGGGCTCTTCAGTGCGTGTCTGGAGCAGGGCCGGTTTCCAATCCGATGGAAAACCGGTCGGTTAGTCCTGCTTCAGAAGGAGGGGCGCCCGGCGGACAATCCGTCGGCGTACCGGCCGATCGTGTTGCTTGACGATGTGGGCAAGCTCTTTGAAAGAGTCATTGCAAACCGCATCGTCAGCCACTTAACGCGTGAGGGGCCGGACCTGGCGGCGAACCAGTACGGGTTTCGCAGGGGTCGCTCCACTATCGACGCGATCACGCAGGTTAGGAGTTTGGCGGAAGAGGCCATTGCACGGGGCGAGGTGGTGTTGGCGGTGTCCTTGGACATCGCTAACGCATTCAACACCTTACCCTGGGCCTGTATTAGGGAGGCGCTTCGTTATCACGGAGTGCCGACCTATATCCGTCGTATCGTCGCGTCGTACCTCTCCGAGAGGTACGTGACCTTCCCGGGTCAGAGTCGTACGTGTAGGCGCGAGGTAGTATGCGGTGTTCCACAGGGGTCGGTCCTTGGCCCTCTCCTGTGGAACATCGGATATGATTGGGTGTTGCGGGGTGCGCTCCTCCGTGGTCTGAGTGTCGTCTGCTATGCAGATGACACTCTGGTCATGGCGAGAGGTAAGACACACCGCGATGCTCAGATTCTCGTCACAGCCGGCGTGGCTCAGGTCGTAGCTAGGATTCGTAGCCTAGGGCTCGAGGTGGCATTGCACAAGTCCGAGGCTCTGTGCTTTCACGGGCCTCGGAACGCGCCACCGAGAGGATCGCGAATTCTCGTAGGCGGTGTCTCTATAGGCATCCAGTCCGAGATGAAATATCTCGGACTGGTGTTAGATAGTAGGTGGGACTTTGTCGCGCACTTCAGGCAGCTGACCCCTCGACTGTTGGGCGCTGCAGCCGCGCTCGCGCGGTTGTTGCCCAACTTAGGGGGGCCCGATTCCGCTTGCCGGAAGCTCTATTTAGGGGTTGTTCGGTCCATGGCCCTTTACGGGGCCCCGGTGTGGGCTGCAGACCTGTCGGCCCAGAACATCCGCGCTCTGCGGGCTCCGCAGAGGGCGATGGCCGTCAGGGCAGCACGCGGGTACCGCACAGTCTCTTTTGAGGCGGCGTCCCTCTTGGTAGGTTCCGCGCCATGGGATCTCGAAGCGAGAGCCCTCGCGTCACTCTACGAGTGGCGCGGGGAGGCGCTGAATGGAGGACTTCGACTTGCACCTCGAGAAATCGAGGCGCAGAGGTCGGAGCTCCACGAGATCCACGTCATGGCCGAGTGGAGACGTAGGCTCGATTCTCCTGTTTCAGGTGCGGCGACGGTGGAGGCCATCCGGCCTCGTCTGGCTTCATGGTTGAGTAGGGCACATGGCACCTTGACCTTCCGCCTGACACAGGTGCTCACGGGACACGGTTGTTTCGGGAGTTACCTGTGTCGCATAGGCCGGGAGATTGCACCAGGGTGTCATCACTGTGGCTGCGCGTTCGACGACGCGCAGCACACGCTCGAGGTTTGTCCCGCTTGGGACTCTGAACGCTGCGTTTTGTCCGCAGCCGTAGGGACCGACCTCTCGCTCCCAGCCGTCGTCAAGGCGATGGTCGAGAGTGAGAGAGGTTGGGATTCTGTCGTCTCTTTTTGCGAGCATGTTATGTTCGTGAAGGAGACGGCGGAGAGAGAGAGGGAACTCACTAGTGAGATTCCCTCTCGCGGTCGGCGTTCTGGTCGACGGCGGCGTCAGGTGGGCGATGACCTCCGGCCGCCGTAGGCAGGGCCTGTAGGCGAGGGACACGGGCATGTCCGTCGCCATAGCACACAGGCCCATGGCGAGGCGCACGCAGTGTTCCAAACTTTTACGCGTGCGTCGCCCGGTTTCGTCCGGGCAGTTGTTGTCTGATTCATTCAGACTGTAGTCGAAGCTCCTCCGTTGGAGCTACACCCGTCGAGTTGAGCAGAAGTAATGCGTATGCGTTCCTGGTCCTCGACATCAAGGGTGCTGTTAGGGGAACACACGTGGGGATTTTTTAGTGGGTAGTTGTGGTATTTTTATGTTACCATGGAGTCCCACATACCCTTTCGGCCTGCCCGGGCCGTCTGCGGATGCGTAAATGCATTTTTACCCACGTTAAAAAAAAAAAAAAAAAAAAAAAAAAAAAAAAAAAGGTTAGGTTAGGTTAGGTTAGGTTAGGTTAGGTTAGGTTAGGTTACGTTAGGTTGGGGTGCGATGTCAGGAACCTCCTCGTGGTGCACCCCGGGCAACGTCGACCACTCTGGTCGGCGGCTGATACCTGACGCGCTCCTCCATGTATCCCTCTGCTTATCAGAGGGAACTATGGAGAAGCGCCGGCTGGAGAGCCTTAAAACTCCTGGGTGTGGTATGTGCGCGGCGCACCCAGTACCGGGCTGGGGCCGATGAGGGCTCAGTTTGAGCCCCAAGGGCCCAGTTCCGGACAGCGGCTGGCGGGATCGGTTGTTTCATACCGGTCCCGGCAGGCGTACCGCAAACTGGAGGTGTTACGGGAGTTAACCATGGACGCAGAACCTAAAAAAGGACTACCCCAGGAGGGTACCAGCTCTGCTGGAGAATCTCTCCCCGAGCATGGCTCGGGCTGCCCCACGTTTTCTGGGGGGGGCAAAGTTTTGCGAGATACCAATAAAACGACGACCTTAGCTAGTAACCGGACTGCTGATTGTAGAGACGATACGACCATTGCTTCGCAAAGACGGACTAATGAAATGCCTATTGTTAGACTCGAGAGAGATGCGGCACTGGACCTCTTTACGGTCCAACATTGGGCTGACGGTACTGTCGGCTCAGTGCCAGTTGCTGCGAGTCTCAAGCGCTCGCATGTTGTAGACAAAGCTGGAGCGGAAGGAAAGGAGGACCCTCCTAGTAAGGTCACGACGGCCCGTAGAGGAAAAACGCGTGACTTAGGCTCCTCTTCACGAGTGACGCGTTCGGCAGTGGTTCCCGATCCTAGTGGATCAAATGACCATGCCCTTGCCGAGAAGACCTCTGTCGATGAGAGTGTTGTCGCGGATGTGGCCTGCGTCGATGAAAGTCCTGTCGCCGACGTGGAAGTCCTTGATGGGATCGAGTTTCTAGATCCAGCAAGGCTGAGAGCCCTTGCAAAGGAAAAAACGGACGAGATCCTTGAGGTTGCGAAAAGATCCGGCAATCTCAAGGGAACATATGTCAAGATATTGAAGGAGGCGGCATGGACCCTACAGGAAGTGACTGCCACCGCTCTTACGCGCACGGTTGCGCAGGAGACCCTCGTTCTCCGGCGCGAAACGAGGAAACTTCGTCAGGAGGTCGATGACCTCAAGGCGGAGCTCACCTCGTTGCGTAGTCGAGGGGAGGTCCCGCCTGCGCCACCGTTGCCGCTTGAGCAGCCGGAGTATCCTGCGCAAGGGCAGGAGTCCCTGCCGCAGGCGTTGGTTGACGCGTTGGTGACCTACATGGAGAGGATGGAGCGATCTCTCCGGGTCTCTCTGGGGGAGGTGGTTACCGCCCGCATTGAGGCCCTGGAGGATCGTCTCCTCCCCGCCAAAGTGGTCCGCCCTCCGCTGTCTGCTGATCGTAGAAAGCCTGCCGGTCCAACGTCGTCTATGCCTTCAGGGCCCGGGATGGCAGGGCCGGGATCTGCGGCTCCCAATCTTGAGCCTACTGCGAGGGTTTCTACGCCGGTCGAGCGTGCCTTGGGGATGGAGCAGGTCGCACCTCTGGTGCCAGCCTCTGCTCAACCCATGGGACTTAACGAAGAGGGTTGGACGACCGTGACCCGTCGTCGACGTAGAAAACGTGTTAAAGCGCCAGCGCCAACGGCTGCTGTAGTACAGGCTCCCGCAGCTAAAGTGAGAGCTCCGAGGAAAAAGCCCAAGGCTAAGCGCCTCTCGAAACCGCGCTCGGCTGCAGTTGTGATCACACTGCAGCCTGAGGCGCAAGCGGGAGGCCTCACGTACCTGGAGGCACTTACTAGGGCGCGGGACCGAATTAATGTGGCGGAGTTGGGCATCGAGAATATCTCGCTCAGGCCCACTGCTTCAGGATCACGGATCATTGAGATCCCTGGCGCGCGTGGTTCGGAGCAGGCCGATAAGTTGGCCCAACAGCTCCAAGATCTGATAGGTGACGTGGCCACTGTTGATAGGCCTGTGAAAAGGGCTAACGTGAGGGTTATAGGCCTCGATGACTCTGTGTTGGTGGAGGAGGTAGTGGCAGCTGCGGCAGCGAAGGGCGGCTGCGAGCCAGCCCATATCAAGGCTGGGGTTATACGCCCCTATGGCTGGGGCAGTGGAGCAGTACATCTATCGCTCCCTGTCACCGCTGCCAAGGTGCTGGTGGAGGCGAAACGCCTGTTAGTGGGATGGAGTGCGGCACGTGTGCGTCTCCTGGAGGGCGGGCCCATGCGTTGCTACAAATGCATGGATGTGGGCCACAAACGCCCACTTTGCCCTTCAATGGTGGACCGCGGCATTCTATGCTTCCGCTGCGGGCAGCCCGGCCACAAGGCGCTGGAGTGTGTAGCTGAAAAGCTCCACTGCGCCTTGTGTGCTGACGCCGGTAGGCCGTCGGGACACCATATGGGGGGCGCCGGCTGTAAGCCGCCACCCATGAAAGGAAGAGCACCACGAGCGCCACGACCTCCGTAGGAGTCAAGCGCAGACGGTTAGGTAGAGATAGGCGGGCGTACCATCTGCTTGCCTTACCCTCTACCTTGCTGAACCAAGGGGAGATGGGTCGGGGGGCCCTTCTTCCCATTGCACTGGTTCAGCCGTCTGGGAGACAGTTGGGGTTGTACCAGACTGTCTCTCTTTAGCGCCGGAGGCCCGTTGGGGCCGGCCGCCGGGCGACGCGGTGAATGCAACCGCTACCCCGTTTCGCCCACTTTGGCGGCCGATGGTACACCGCTGGGTTTTAGTCAGTAAGAGTCTGACATACCCCTCTTGCTCCCCCGAGCGAGGGGCTGGATCCATGCAGGATTTCCCAGCGTTAAAAAAAAAAAAAAAAAAAAAAAAAAAAAAGGTTACGTTAGGTTAGGTTGGGGTTAGGTTAGGTTAGGTTAGGTTAGGTTAGGTTAGGTTGGGGTGGAGCTCCACGAGATCCACGTCATGGCTGAATGGCGACGTAGGCTTGACTTTCCTATTTCAGGTGCGGCGACGGTGGAGGCCATCCGGCCTCATCTGGCATCATGGTTGGCTAGGGCACATGGCACCTTGACCTTCCGCCTGACACAGGTGCTCACGGGACACGGTTGTTTCGGGAGTTACCTGTGTCGCATAGGCCGGGAGATTGCACCAGGGTGTCACCACTGTGGCTGCGCGTTCGACGATGCGCACCACACGCTCGAGGTTTGTCCAGCTTGGGACTCTGAACGCTGCGTTCTGACCGCAGCGATAGGGACCGACCTCTCGCTCCGAGCCGTCGTCAAGGCGATGGTCGAGAGTGAGAGTAATTGGGATTCTGTCGTCTCTTTTTGTCAGCAGGTTATGGTCGTGAAGGAGACGGCGGAGAGAGAGAGGGAGCTCACTAGCGAGATGCCCTCTCGCGGTCGGCGTTCTGGTCGACGGCGGCGTCAGGTGGGTGATGACCTCCGGCCGCCGTAGGCAGGGCCTGCAGGCGAGGGACACGGGCATGTCCGTCGCCATAGCACACAGGCCCACGGCGAGGCGCACGCAGTGTTCCAAACTTTTACGCGTGCGTCGCCCGGTTTCGTCCGGGCAGTTGTTGTCTGATACTTCATTCAGACCGTAGTTGAAGCTCCTCCGTTGGAGCTACACCTGTCGAGTTGAGCAGAAGTTATGCGCATGCGTTCCTGGTCCTCGACATCCAGGGTGCTGTTAGGGGAACACACGTGGGGATTTTTTAGTGGGTAGTTGTGGTATTTTTAAGTTACCATGTAGTCCCACATACCCTTTCGGCCTGCCCGGGCCGTCTGCGGATGCGTAAATGCATTTTTACCCACGTTTAAAAAAAAAAAAAAAAAAAAAAAAAAAAAAAAAAGGTTAGGTTGGGGTGCAAAGTCAGGGAACCTCCTCGTGGTGCACCCCGGGCAACGTCAGCCCTTCTGGCTGGCGGCTGATCCCCTGACACGACGGCTTCGTCCAGCATTCCTCTGAATGTCGGAGGAAGCAACGGACGTTGCAAAGACGGGTCCGACGCTCACTAACCCTGTCGTCAGTCGGTTGGTGGGGCAGCTTGCTTCACCAGCCTTCGCCGTTCTCGTAATCCCATCGGAGTGTCGTGGTCACGTCTCGCGGCTTCGATGGGACCGAGGGTCTCGGCTTTACCGCCCGGACCGCGAGGAAGAAAACCTCTCTAAAAAATTACCCCGAATCCTAAGCGGCGGCGCACCGCGAGAGGATGCATGGCTGATGGGATGTTCAGTCTCTAGTGCGACCCCCGTCAGAGAACCGGCCGACTCTCTTGACGGGTTACGCTAGGCTTACCCAGGTACAGGGGGCACTGCCTGGGTGGACCGTATATTTCCCCCACACTCGTGGGAACAAAATTTCGTGTTCAAATTCTTTTTCTCCATTTAGCTTTAAGGAACTTAGTTTTAAGGAAAGTGTGGGAGGCGGCTCCAGTAATGGAGCACCAGGCTTCGACGAATCGGGAGCGGGGGTTGTACCCAACTCTGGTTCCGTCGAGCCTGTGAAGAACGGCAGCAGCGGGACGGCCGTACCCGTTGTTGTTATGGAGAGATGTGCATCGCTGGACCGTCTTTCGGTCAGCAGCGATTCCAGCGTCGCTACATTGGTGTCTGTTGCGTCGTGCGATGACATTCCTGGCGGCACCTTTTGGCAGCGGAAAAGGAAGCCGTCGGAAGCCGAGCTTGAGCTACCGTCGGATCCGGCTTCGGGAGATGAGTCCTCTCCGGCCGTCAAGAAGTTTGCGGTCTCCAAAAGAGGCAGGGGGCGCCCGCCAACGACAGGAGAATACGTCGGGCTGGCTAATGCAAAGGCTGATTATCTTCGCCTTAAGGAGGAGGAGCTCCGCCTCTCAGCTGAGGAGGAGATGGAAAAGTTGTCTTCGCGGGTGCGGCGCGATAGGGCCGCAACAAACATCGATACTGCTCCGGAGGAAGAGCTCTCCTCTCAGTTAAACGGGAGGGTGCAGGATGACATTGCGGTGATCCTTAAGGTTGCCCAGAAGTCCACTAACCTTAAGGGCACCTTTCAACGGGCCCTCAAGGATGCGGCTGCTTCCATAAAGGACGCAGTCGAAAAATTCAGCAGCCGAACCACCACTGAGGAGTTGGAGAGGGTCCAAGCCGCATATGCGAGGTTGGAGGAGACCAACACTAAGCAGGCTGAAGAACTGGCAGAGCTCCGCAAGGAGATCGCGGAGCTTAGGGCAGACGTTGCGAAGGTCCGCCAGCCACTGCCAGAAGCCAGCGTCTCCTCCGTCGCAGCGTTGCCCTCTCCACGCGAGAAAAGGCCACCGCGGGAGGAGTTTCCGCCGTTGCCTCAGCGGAGTCAGGAATGGTCTCGAAGCGAAGAGACACTCCCAAATTCCAAGGAGGGATTTGAGGAGATGGCGCGCACTTTGATGCTGCAAATGCAACAGCTGCAGAACATCACGTGCGCGCGCTTCGAGGCCATGGAGGAGAGACTCCTCCCAGAGAAGCGACTGCGCCCACCACTGGCCGCCGATCGGAAGGCTGCACAGGCTAACACCTCCGGCATGGCTGTCGAAGCTCGACCTCCACCGATCCCCGCTCCAAGGCAAGCCGCTAGGAAAAAGAGGAGCCAAAAGGCAAAAAAGGCAGGACCCAAGACGGCTGCTCCTACTCCACCCACCTACAGCGAGGCTGCAAAGGCCCCGAATCCCAGCAAGGACGGCTGGGTGCTTGTGGGCAAGGGGGGCAAGGCAGCCAAGCCAAAGAGAGCAGCCAAACCTAAGGGAGCACCTCCCAAAAAGGAAAAGGCCCGAAAACTGCGCAACTCCAAGTCCACTGCAGTGATCATTACACTGCAGTCGGATGCGGTGGCCAAGGGCATCACTTATAAGGAGGTGCTCACAAAGACGTGGGAAACGGTGAACATGACCAGCCTTGGCATCGGAGGGGTTAACTATAGAAGGGCGGCCACAGGGGCCGCTCTTCTGGAGCTCCCCGGTGCCGATAGTGGAGAAAAAGCAGACGCCCTCGCGGAACAGATTAGGGCGTCGCTTCCTGAGGACGTGGTAAGGGTGTCCAGGCCAGTGAAGTGCGCAGACGTGCGCATCTCAGGCCTGGACGACTCGGTTACAGCCGAGAAACTCATAGCCGCCGTCGCTAAGGCAGGAGGATGTCCCGTCGGGCAGGTCAAGTCCAAAGACCCGCGTCCTGGTCCTGATGGATCGGGTACGGCCGTGGTGACCTGCCCAGTGGCGGCGGCGAAGAAGCTCGGCGACGGTCGACGTTTACTCGTAGGCTGGGTGTCGGCGCGGGTAAAGATATTGGAACCCCGCCCACTACGGTGTTTCCGATGCCTCCAGAGTGGCCATGTAGGGGCTAAATGTACCTCTGGAGTTGACTGCAGCGCACTTTGTTATCGCTGCAGTCAACCCGGCCACAAAGCTGGAGGCTGCACTGCGGACCCGCACTGCATAATATGTGCAGGTGCGGGTAAACCGGCTGGACATCGGGTGGGTGGCAAAACTTGCGCTGCGCCGTCACCCAAACAAAAGAGAAGGGGAAGGAGGGGAAAAGCCCCGACAAAGCCCCAGACCGCGCCGGCCGCTGTTGAAGCGCCGGCGATGGTTCAAACGGAGGAGATGGATCAGGCCAATTAATAATGGCCATCCGTCTCCTCCAAGGAAATTTGAACCACTGTGCCAGTGCTCAGGATTTGTTTGTCCAGAGCATGGCACAGTGGTCAATAAACGTCGCCGTGATGGCCGAGCCATATTTCGTGCCGCCCAGGGATAACTGGGTGGGTGATCGAGATGGCTCGGTGGCTATCATTTCCCAGCCCGCCGCCGGCTCCCCGCCCTTCGATAACATCAAGGAGGGCCGCGGGTGCGTGGCGGCGCGTCTCGGCGACGTCGTGATAGTGGGGGTGTACGCACCCCCCAGATGGAGTCTCGCCGACTTTGAGACATTCTTGGTAGAGTTGGGCACTGTCGTCTCAGGCAGCCACCCTCACCCCGTCCTAGTGCTCGGGGACTTCAATGCCAAATGTACGGCTTGGGGTTCCCCGTCCACGGACGCTAGGGGTGAGGTGTTGGAAGAGTGGGCCATAACATCCGGCCTACTCGTCCTCAATAGGGGCTCAGTTAACACGTGCGTGCGACCGCAGGGCGAATCGATAGTGGACATATCGTTCGCTAGCCCTGCAATAGCACGCCGTGTCCGGGACTGGAGAGTCCTGGAGGGGGTGGAGACACTGTCGGACCATCTCTACATACGGTTCGACGTGTCCGCCCAGACCTCGGGACAACCGGTCCCGAGAGCCCCGGAGGAGGACAGTCCACGTTGGGCTCTGGGACGCCTTGATCGTGAGGTGTTCCTCGAAGCCGCCATCGTGCAGGCCTGGGTGTTAGATGGAACACCCGAGAGGCCTGCCGATGTCAATGATGGGGCAGAGCGACTGCGGGCAGCCGTGTCCAAGATGTGCGACGCGGCGATGCCGAGAGTGAGACGTCGTCCAGCTAAGCGCCAGGTGTACTGGTGGAACGCTGAAATCGCGCAGCTGCGCGCAGTTTGCGTGGCAGCGCGCCGCCAGTACACCAGGATTAGGCGCAGACGACGTCATTCGCAGGTCGCTAGCCCCGGAGAGGCGGAGCTACATGAGGGTTACAGAGCAGCCAAGCTCACCCTCCGGAAGGCCATTGAGCGCGCAAAGGCTCTGGCCCGAGAGGAATTCCTGGAGACGCTCAGTCGGGATCCGTGGGGGCGCCCGTACCGTATGGTACGCGGCAAACTTCGCCAATGGGCCCCCCCGGTAACCCAGAGTCTCCAGCCGGAGTTCCTCGAGGAGGTAGTGAGCACTCTGTTTCCCTCGAGGGAGGAGTTTTCACCTCCCGAAATGGCTCCGCCTGCGGCCGAGCCCGACGTGGACAGAGACGACGTGCCCGAAGTGACCCGGGAAGAGTTGAGGGCGGCGGTGAAACGCCTCGCGGCGAAAAACACCGCCCCAGGACCCGACGGCATACCTGGCCGAGCGTGGGTCCTGGCTCAGGAGGCCCTCGAGCCCCGACTACTGGGACTCCTCAGCGCGTGTCTGGAGCAGGGCCGGTTTCCGTCGAAGTGGAAAACCGGACGTCTAGTCCTGCTCCAGAAGGAGGGGCGCCCGGCGGACTCGCCGTCCGCGTACCGCCCCATTGTGCTGCTTGACGAGGTGGGCAAACTCTTCGAAAGAGTACTTGCAGACCGCCTCGTCAGCCATCTTACGCACGTGGGGCCGGACCTGGCGGCGAACCAGTTTGGTTTCCGCAGAGGGCGCTCCACCATAGATGCGATCGCGCAAGTGAGGAGTCTGGTGGAGGAGGCCATCGAACAGGGCGAGGTGGTGATTGCGGTGTCTTTAGACATCGCGAACGCCTTTAACACCTTGCCCTGGGCCTGCATTAGGGAGGCACTCCGCTATCATGGAGTGCCGAACTACCTCCGCCGAATTGTCGGGGCGTACCTCTCAGAGAGGTACGTGGTCTTCCCGGGTCGGAGTGGAATGTGTCGGCGAGACGTCGTATCCGGTGTTCCCCAGGGGTCAGTGCTTGGCCCCCTGCTCTGGAACATCGGATACGATTGGGCGTTGCGCGGTGCGCTCCTCCGTGGCCTCAGTGTCGTGTGTTATGCCGACGACACATTGGTCACGTCGAGGGGTAAGTCGCACCGCGAAGCCGCGATACTGGTCACAGCTGGGGTGGCACACGTCGTCGGTCGGATCCGGCGTCTGGGACTCGATGTGGCGCTACAGAAATCCGAGGCCCTGTGTTTTCATGGGCCTCGGAATGCGCCACCGAGAGGGTCCCAGATCATCGTGGGAGGCATTCCCATCGGCATCGAGTCCAAGATGAAATATCTTGGACTCATCCTGGACAGCCGATGGGACTTCGTAGAGCACTTCCGGCAGCTGACCCCCCGTCTAATGGGCGCCGCGGCCGCGTTGGCGCGGCTGTTGCCCAACCTGGGGGGTCCGAATTCCGCTTGCCGGAGGCTCTACATGGGAATCGTGCGGTCCATGGCCCTTTACGGGGCCCCTGTGTGGGCTGAGAACCTGACGGCCCGTAATATCGCCGCTCTGCGCAAACCGCAGAGGGCGATGGCCGTCAGATCAGCCCGCGGGTACCGCACGATATCCTTTGAGGCGGCCTCCCTACTGGCCGGATCTCCGCCATGGGACCTGGAGGCGAGAGCCCTCGCGTCGCTCTACAAGTGGCGCGGGGAGGCGTTGGAGCGAGGTCTACGACCTGCGCCTCGCGAAATCGAGGCGCGTAGGTCGGAGCTCCACCAGGTCCTGGTCATGGCGGAGTGGGACCGACGACTGGAACACCCCAGCTCGGGCGTGGCGACCGTCGAGGCCATCAGGCCTCATTTGACGGCCTGGATACGGAGGCGGCACGGCACCCTCAGCTTCCGGCTGACACAGGTGCTCTCGGGACATGGCTGTTTTGGGAGCTACCTGTGTCGCATAGGCCGGGAGCCAACATCTGGGTGCCATCATTGTGGCTGCGCGGTAGATGACGCGCAGCACACACTCGCCGTCTGTCCCGCATGGGACTCGCCACGCCGTGACCTTGTCGCGGCGATAGGAGCCGATCTCTCGCTCCCGACCGTAGTCTCATCGATGGTCGGGAGTGAGAGCGGATGGAACTCCGTCGCCTCATACTGCGAGCACGTCATGCTCGCAAAGGAGGCGGCGGAGAGGGAGAGGGAGCAGACGTCGGAGCTCCCCTCCCGCGGTCGACGAACCCGGCGGCGTAGGGTCAGGAATGACCTCCTGCCGCCGTAAAAATGGCCTGCGGGCGTCGGACGCGGGCACGTCCTTCGCCCTTGCAGTTTATGCACAGGCCCGAGGCGTGGCGCATCAGTGTTCGATGCGCCCCTCGTAGGTTCGTCAGAGGGTGTCTCGTTGCGACCCCTCAGACCGCAGAAGGTGGCCCCTTATGAGGGGCCTGCACCCGCCGGGCGAGTAGAAGTAATTGCATACGCAGTCCCTACTCCCCGGCCCAATGGGTGAAGAAGGAACACCGTGGGGTTTTAGTCGGTAAGAGTCCGACATACCCCTCCCTTGAGCTGCCCGGCTCGGGAGGCGGATCCAATGCAGGATTTCCCCACGTTAAAAAAAAAAAAAAAAAAAAAAAAGGTTAGGTTAGGTTAGGTCCCCCCCCGATGGGTTCCCGCCTTGTCGTGGCGGGGGGGCTTAGTAACCGTGGCCTAGCCACCCACGGTGAAGCGAAGAGGAACCCCAGGAGAGGCCGCTCGTCTAGGCTGAGTTGGACAGCCGGTGACGAGCGGCCACGCGGAGAGCTGCTTCGGCGGCAGTAGGTTGCGGTGGTGTATGGGCGCCACCGCAACTGAGGCGAGCCGCGGTGTCGTATGGGAGGCACCGCGGCTGAAGGCGAGGGGCCGCGGCGGGAGAGGTGTGTCGGTGTCACGTTGCCGCTCACCCTACCTTCCGCGGCCTCAACGGGGCCGCCACCGTTTGATGGCGGACGCGGTGGGGTCGCAGGGGAAGAGGAGTGTCGGTGTTTCGTTGCCGCTCTCCCTATCCCCTGCGACCGAAACGAGGAATAAAACCTCGCTAAAAAATTGAGAGGAAGACAACCTCTTTAAAAAATCACCGGGAGGTGTTCTGGTCCTTTGGGGCCGGAACCGGGAGGAAGAAAACCTCGGTAAAAAATTACAACGGGTTTGCGGTGGACGGGGAGGCCCGAACCCGGAGGAAGAAAACCTCCTTAAAAAATCACCGAGGAATAAAACCTCGCTAAAAAATTGAACGGAGGCTGGGGGCTGCGGTCGGTGATGGGCGCCCCCAGTGGGGAGAGCCTCTCTTCGGGGGGGCAGCGCTTGTCGGGGTGCACAGAAGTAATGCCCTCGGGTCTTCCTGTGCCCCCGACGCCAAGCGCAAAGGAGGCGGATCCAGGTGGTTTTTAGTGGGTACAGTCCCACATAACCTGTCTGCTGTCCTCCGCGGCGGGCAGGTACCCATGATGGGTTTTCCCCTGGTTAAAAAAAAAAAAAAAAAAAAAAAAAAAAAAAAAAAAAAAAAAAAAAAGGTTAGGTTAGGTTAGGTTAGGTTAGGTTAGGTTAGGTTAGGTTAGGTTAGGTTAGGTTAGGTTAGGTTAGGTTAGGTTAGTCATTGCAAACCGCATCGTCAGCCATTTAACGCGTGAGGGGCCGGACCTGGCGGTTAACCAGTACGGGTTTCGCAGGGGTCGCTCCACTATCGACGCGATCACGCAGGTTAGGAGTTTGGCGGAAGAGGCCATTGCACGGGGCGAGGTGGTGTTGGCGGTGTCCTTGGACATCGCTAACGCATTCAACACCTTACCCTGGGCCTGTATTAGGGAGGCGCTTCGTTATCACGGAGTGCCGACCTATATCCGTCGTATCGTCGCGTCGTACCTCTCCGAGAGGTACGTGACCTTCCCGGGTCAGAGTCGTACGTGTAGGCGCGAGGTAGTATGCGGTGTTCCACAGGGGTCGGTCCTTGGCCCTCTTCTGTGGAACATCGGATATGATTGGGTGTTGCGGGGTGCGCTCCTCCGTGGGTTGAGTGTCGTCTGTTATGCAGACGACACTCTGGTCACGGCGAGAGGTAAGACACACCGCGATGCCCAGATACTCATCACAGCCGGCGTAGCTCAGGTAGTTGCTAGGATTCGAAGATTAGGGCTCGAGGTGGCATTGCACAAGTCCGAGGCTCTGTGCTTTCACGGGCCTCGGAACGCGCCACCGAGAGGATCGCGAATCACCGTAGGCGGCGTTTCCATAGGCATCCAGTCTGAGATGAAATATCTCGGACTGGTGTTAGATAGTAGGTGGGATTTCGTCGCGCACTTCAGGCAGCTGACCCCTCGACTGTTGGGCGCTGCAGCCGCGCTCGCGCGGTTGCTGCCCAACTTAGGGGGGCCCGACTCCGCTTGCCGGAAGCTCTATTTAGGGGTTGTTCGGTCCATGGCCCTTTACGGGGCCCCGGTGTGGGCTGCAGACCTGTCGGCCCAGAACATCCGCGCTCTGCGGGCTCCGCAGAGGGCGATGGCCGTCAGGGCAGCACGCGGGTACCGCACAGTCTCTTTTGAGGCGGCGTCCCTCTTGGTAGGTTCCGCGCCATGGGATCTCGAAGCGAGAGCCCTCGCGTCACTCTACGAGTGGCGCGGGGAGGCGCTGAATGGAGGACTTCGGCTTGCACCTCGAGAAATCGAGGCGCAGAGGTCGGAGCTCCACGAGATCCACGTCATGGCCGAGTGGAGACGTAGGCTCGATTCTCCTGTTTCAGGTGCGGCGACGGTGGAGGCCATCCGGCCTCGTCTGGCTTCATGGTTGAGTAGGGCACATGGCACCTTGACCTTCCGCCTGACACAGGTGCTCACGGGACACGGTTGTTTCGGGAGTTACCTGTGTCGCATAGGCCGGGAGATTGCACCAGGGTGTCATCACTGTGGCTGCGCGTTCGACGACGCGCAGCACACGCTCGAGGTTTGTCCCGCTTGGGACTCTGAACGCTGCGTTTTGTCCGCAGCCGTAGGGACCGACCTCTCGCTCGGAGCCGTCGTCAAGGCGATGGTCGAGAGTGAGAGAGGTTGGGATTCTGTCGTCTCTTTTTGCGAGCATGTTATGTTCGTGAAGGAGACGGCGGAGGGAGAGAGGGAACTCACTAGTGAGATTCCCTCTCGCGGTCGGCGTTCTGGTCGACGGCGGCGTCAGGTGGGTGATGACCTCCGGCCGCCGTAGGCAGGGCCTGTAGGCGAGGGACACGGGCATGTCCGTCGCCATAGCACACAGGCCCATGGCGAGGCGCACGCAGTGTTCCAAACTTTTACGCGTGCGCTCGGTAGTTGTCTGTTCTGTCAGACCGTAGTTGAAGCTCCACCGTTGGAGCTACACCCGTCGAGTTGAGCAGAAGTAATGCGTATGCGTTCCTGGTCCTCGACACCAAGGGTGCTGTTAGGGGAACACACGTGGGGATTTTTTAGTGGGTAGTTGTGGTATTTTTATGTTACCATGGAGTCCCACATACCCTTTCGGCCTGCCCGGGCCGTCTGCGGATGCGTAAATGCATTTTTACCCACGTTAAAAAAAAAAAAAAAAAAAAAAAAAAAAAGGTTAGGTTAGGTTAGGTTAGGTTGGGGTCCCCCCCGATGGGTTCCCGCCTTGTCGTGGCGGGGGGGCTTAGTAACCGTGGCCTAGCCACCCACGGTGAAGCGAAGAGGAACCCCAGGAGAGGCCGCTCGTCTAGGCTGAGTTGGACAGCCGGTGACGAGCGGCCACGCGGAGAGCTGCTTCGGCGGCAGTAGGTTGCGGTGGTGTATGGGCGCCACCGCAACTGAGGCGAGCCGCGGTGTCGTATGGGAGGCACCGCGGCTGAAGGCGAGGGGCCGCGGCGGGAGAGGTGCGTCGGTGTCACGTTGCCGCTCACCCTACCTTCCGCGGCCTCAACGGGGCCGCCACCGTTTGATGGCGGACGCGGTGGGGTCGCAGGGGAAGAGGAGTGTCGGTGTTTCGTTGCCGCTCTCCCTATCCCCTGCGACCGTGAGGAAGAAAACCTCGTTAAAAAATTACCAAGGAAGAAAACCTTGTTAAAAAATCACCGAGGAAGACAACCTCGTTAAAAAATCACCGGGCGGTGTTCTGGTCCGTTTGGACCGGAACCAGGAGGAAGAAAACCTCGGTAAAAAATTACAGGGGTTCGCGGTGGACGGGGAGGCCCGAACCCGGAGGAAGAAAACCTCCTTAAAAAATCACCGAGGAATAAAAACCTCGTTAAAAAATTGAACGGAGGCTGGGGGCTGCGGTCGGTGATGGGCGTCCCCAGTGGGGAGAGCCTCTCCTAGGGGGGGCAGCGCTTGTCGGGGTGCACAGAAGTAATGCCCTCGGGTCTTCCTGTGCCCCCGACGCCAAGCGCATTGGAGGCAATGTTTAGGTTTTTTAGTTGGTCCAGTCCAACATAACCCGTCCGCTGTCCTCCGCGGCGGGCGGGTACCCATGACGGGTTTTTCCTAAACTAAAAAAAAAAAAAAAAAAAAAAAAAGGTTAGGTTGGGGTGCAAAGTCAGGGAACCTCCTCGTGGTGCACCCCGGGCAACGTCGGCCCTTCTGGCCGGCGGCTGATCCCCTGACACACACGCTCCTCCTAGTATCCCTCTGCGTAGTAGAGGGAACAGTGGATGGAGCGTTGGCTGGAGAGCCGTAAAAAACTCCTGGGTGTGGTGTGTGAGCGGCGCACCCAGTACCGGGCTGGGGCCGATGAGGACTCAAATTGAGTCCCAAGGGCCCAGTTCCGGACAGCGGCTGGCGGGTCTGGTTGTTTTCATACCGGACCCGGCAGGCGTGCCGCGAACTGGAGGAGGTGTTAAGGAACATGAAGTGTGCAGATTCAATCAAATTACCCCAGGAGGGTACCAGCTCCTCAGGAGCTGGAGAATCCCTCCCCGGGCCTTGCCCGGGCAGCCCCTCGTTCTCTGGGGGGGGCAAGTTTGTGCACGAATTGAATTTTGAAACGATGACTTTGGCGCGAAAATGGATCTCCGATGCAAACACGACGACCCTGGCAGGAAAACGGATTACTGAGCATGAAACAACCATGGAAAGTGCAAGAAAGCAAATAGAACTACCCCAGGAGGGTACCAGCATCCCTGGTGCTGGAGAATCCCTCCCCGGGCCAAGCCCGGGCTGCCCCTCGTTTTCTGGGGGGGGCAACTTCTTGCCTAAAGTGGTGCTACAAAGGATACCGTCGCTAGATAGACTATCCGAATCTAGTGACAGCAGCCACGCTACTATGATCACTGTGGGATCTTCTGGAGGGAAAGAATCACCTGCTCTCGGCAAATTTTACCACAGCAAACAGGACGAGGATTGCATGTCGTCGGATGCGGCCTCAGGGAGTGAGGTTGATGACTCGACGAAAGGGCCGCCTCCTCCCAAAAAAGGAAGAGGCCGCCCCCCGACAACCGGCGAATATATTGGCTTAGCCAAAGCGAAGGCAGAATTCCTCCGCCTTAAAGATGAGGAGCTTCGACTCGAAGCAGAGACAGATGTGGAAGAGTTAGCTTCTCGGGCGAGGCTAAGGCGTGTTGCACAAAAATCCAAAGTCCCGGCAACGGAAGAGCAGTTAGCTTTGGATTTAAAACAGGGAATACTTGACGACGTAGAGGTAATCCTTGGCGTCGTCCTAAAATCAAGGAATTTAAAAGGAACATCTCAGCGTGCCCTTAAAGACGCAGCCGCCTCTATCGCAGACAGGGCCGTGTTACTATCTGAGAGGACTACCTCCGATGAGATGAAGAGGCTACAGGAGGCCTACGAAAAACTTAGAGAGAAGGAGGCAAAGCAGGCGACGGAGATTGCCGAGCTCCGCAAAGAGTTAGCCGAGCTACGAACGGAACTCCAGACAAACCGCCTTATAGAGACCCGAATTAATACGGTCCCTACTTCCACACCTGCTAGTTTGGAGGAGGAAGAGGAGATTATCTCTCCCCCTCGAAAGAAGGTGATGAGGGAGGAGTATCCTCCTTTGCCCAGACAGCGCGAAGTGATACCAACAATACAGCCTCAGTCGGTGGTAACTAGCGATATGCTGAACCGCACGATAAGTATGGCTATGCAAGAGATGGGCAATCAGATGAGGGCCTGTATGAATGCTTTTGAGGGCAGGCTTCTGAGACCTCCTCTGGCCGGGGATCAGAGTACAGCTCAATCGGCTGAGGCGCGGCCTCCGAGGCTGCCCTCTACTGCTGCCCCAGTCGTTAAGAAAGGGAGAAAAAAAAAGAAATCCTTGGCGGCTCAGGAGGCGCAGGCATCACGTGTGCAGCCGTCTACTTCGTTTGTGAATTCGATGGCACAAGAAGGATGGTCGACTGTGGTGAAGCGTGGCGGTAAGGGACGTGCGACTCAGAGAAAGTTGCCGACGTCGAGAATGACTCCTGCCAAACTTTCCATACCACGCTCGTCAGCAGTCATTCTGACACTCCAGCAAGAGGCGATAGACAATGGAATTGACTATAGAAAGGTGGTGTCGGTTGCCAAAGATAAGGTGTCTGTGGCTGACCTAGATATCCCTTTCATCAAGGTCACAGAGACGGCCTCAGGTGCTCGTAAACTGGAGGTGCCAGGAAGTACGAGCTCGGAAAAGGCGGATCGCTTAGCTGAGCGATTAAGGCTGATCTTTGCCGAAACAATAGGCAATGGAATGGTCGTTGTGTCCAGACCCACAAAATGTGCGGAACTCCGTATAACGGGTTTGGACGATTCGGTCACGAAAGAGGACGTGGCAACTGCGGTAGCCACAAAGGGGGGCTGCTCTGTGGATCAAGTCAGGACAGGAGAGGTACGGCGAGCTCCCTATGGTACTGGTACTATCTGGGTGCGCTGCCCAGTAGCAGCCGCGAAAAAGGTTGCGCAAGAGCGCAGGCTGTTACTCGGCTGGGTGGCGGTACAGGTGAAACTACTGCAGCCTAATGCTACAAGGTGCTTCCGCTGCCTAGAGGCTGGGCATATAATGCAGCGTTGTGCAGCGTCGGTGGATCGCAGTGAGCTCTGCTTCCGCTGCGGAAAAGCAGGCCACAAAGCTGCTCAGTGTTCTGCAGCTCCACAATGCCCAGTATGTGCGGATGCAAGAAGGCCGGCAAACCACAGGCTGGGTAGTAATGCCTGTATTTCCTCGACAAGGAAGGGGGCTAAAGGGACTAAAAAGGGCCAGATCCCTAGTAATGTTGCGGCTACTATAGCACCCAGAGCCTCTATGAGGCCTGAGGAAGAGTTGGATATGGAAGCCTAGGAATTAAGATGGCCCATAAATTTCTTCAGGCTAACATCAATCACTCGGCTGTAGCTCAGGATCTTTTGGTTCAGACTATGGCCGAGTGGGCGATCCAAGTGGCGTTTGTTGCTGAGCCCTATTGCGTCCCTTCCAGGGATAACTGGGTTGGGGATGTGATGGACACAGTAGCAGTCGTCTCGGTGCCATCGGTTGGATCTCCTCTTCTGACCCTAAAAAAGAAAGGCTCTGGGTATGTTGCGGCTCAGTGGGGGCAAATGGTGGTAATTGGAGTGTATTTTTCACCCAACAGGCCCCTCGCTGAGTTCGAGGCTTTCCTCAGCGACCTCGGAGCATTTATCGGACAGACCTTACCCTGCCCTGTCCTGGTGGCAGGGGATTTTAACGCCAAGTCGTCGGCGTGGGGATCCCCTGTCACCGATGGGCGAGGCAGTACATTACAAGAATGGGCGCTAGTCACTGGCCTTTCTATCATCAACAGAGGGTCAGTTAATACCTGTGTGCGACAGCGGGGAGGATCCATTGTGGATCTTACTTTTGCCTCCCCTGCTGTCGCAAGTCGGATAAGGGACTGGAAAGTTATGGAGGAGGCAGAAACCCTATCTGACCATCTCTACATCACGTTTGATGTATGCCTCTTACCAACGACCCTAGTTCCTAACACGGATTTGACCTCGAACCCCAAGTGGGTTCTAAAAAAACTTAATACTGACATCGCGGTGGAAGCTTCGATAGTGGCATCCTGGTCACCAATACCGGACGGACCTGTGGACGTCGCCTGGGAGGCGGGTTGGTTCGGAAAAACCATGACGCGGATTTGTGATGCTGCCATGCCCCGGGCCCGAGCTCGGCCTCCCAGGCGGCAGGTGTATTGGTGGTCTCGCGACATTGCACGATTGCGGACGTTGTGTGTGGCCGCGAGACGCCGATGCGCAAGGCACCGCAGACTTCGCCAGGGTCGGGATGCGACTGTGGAGGAACAGCTCTACTCGAGCTTTAAGGAGGCTAAAAAAGCTCTCCAGATCTCCATTAAAAGAGCCAAGGCTCGGGCGAGGGAAGAGCTTATGGAGACTCTCGATGGTGATCCGTGGGGACGCCCCTACCGATTGGTGTTGGGCTTTCTTCGGCCCTGGGCTCCTCCGGTCACACAGACTCTCGAACCCCAGCTGCTGCAAGAAATATTGTCATCGCTATTTCCGCAAAGGATGGAGTACTCGCCTCCTTTTATGGCCCCGAGTAGTTTACCTACATTAAACGCTGTCGAAGATGTGCCTCTGGTTTCTGAGGCGGAACTAGACGTGGCCGTGAGACGGCTCCGAGCAAAAAACACCGCTCCGGGGCCTGACGGAATTCCAGGCCGCGTCTGGGTTCTTGCAATAGAAGTGTTGGGGGAAAGATTGAGACGGCTGTTTAACGGTTGTCTAGAGACGGGACAGTTTCCTTCTCAATGGAAAATGGGCCGACTTGTTCTACTGCGAAAACAGGGGCGCCCTGCAGATTCCCCGTCTGCCTACCGCCCCATAGTCCTGCTGGACGAGGTCGGAAAGTTGTTCGAGCGGATCATGGTACGACGCCTGGTTCAACACCTAACTGGGACAGGGCCTGATCTTTCTGCTGTGCAGTTTGGATTCCGGGAGGGTCGTTCGACGATCGACGCGATTCTACGCGTCAAGGCCCTCTCAGATGAAGCAGTTTCCCAGGGTGGAGTGCTGTTGGCTGTGTCGTTAGACATAGCCAATGCTTTCAATAGCCTCCCCTGGGAATGTATCAGAGAAGCCCTGCGGTACCATGGGGTGCCACTATACCTGCGTCGTTTAGTGGAGTCGTACCTAGGGGGTAGATTTGTTTCATTTGTCGGACAGGATGCACGTACCCATCGGAGAGAAATCACGCGCGGTGTTCCACAGGGGTCAGTACTTGGCCCATTCCTGTGGAACATCGGGTATGATTGGGTACTGCGCGGCGCACTTCTGCCTGGAGCCGCTTTAACATGTTACGCCGATGATACCCTTGTGACCGCAAGTGGTAAAACTATCCGGGACGCTGTCCGATTAGGCACGGCGAGTGTGGCACAGGTGGTTACAAGGATACGGATGCTTGGGCTCGAGGTGGCTCTCAATAAAACGGAGGCCATATGTTTTCACGGGCCCCGCAGAGCACCGCCTTCTAACACACACATCATTGTCGGTGGAGTCCGCATCCAAGTGGGCTCCACAATGAAATATTTAGGACTAATACTAGATAGTCGTTGGACGTTTGAGGAGCATTTCCGGCAGTTGGCTCCCAAGGTTATGCGCTGTGCTTCAGCGCTTGCGGGTCTTTTGCCCAACTTTGGTGGAGCTGGCTCCGGATGCCGCTCCCTATACATGGGAGTTGTGCAATCAATGGCTTTATATGGAGCCCCAGTCTGGCACGGGGCTTTGACGCCGTGCGGTACCGCCACTCTACGAAAACTGCACCGGTTAATGGCAATTAGAACCATACGCGGTTATCGAACGGTGTCCTATGAGGCTGCGTGCCTGCTGGCGTGCTCTCCGCCTTGGCAGCTCGTTGCCCACTCGCATGCTAGGCTTTATACCTGGTGCGCTGAGAGGGCCGCTCAAGGTATGAACATCGCTCCAAGAGAGAAGGAGATGCGTAGAGCCCAAATAAAGGAGGAAATGCTGCAGTCATGGCAGGAGGCTCTGGTTTCACCTAGTGCTGGTCTTGTCACTGTGGAGGCGGTCCGTCCCGTGTTCAGGGAATGGGTGGACAGACGTCACGGATCGCTTACATTCCGTCTGGTGCAGATGCTGACCGGCCATGGCTGTTTCGGCAAATATCTGCACCAGATTGCCGGAAGAGAATCAACACCTGAATGTCACCATTGTAGTTGCGAGACTGACACAGCTCAACACACTTTCGAGTCATGCCCAGCGTGGGCTGAAGACCGTGATGTGTTAGAGTCTGTTGTGGGTACTGATCTCTCTCTACCGGCTGTGGTTCAATCTATGATCGGTGGAGAGAGATCATGGAATGCTGTCGTCTCCTATTGTGAGACCGTTTTATCACGCAAGGAACAAGCGGAAAGAGAGAGGGAGAGTGCGATTGATGCACCTATGGTTCGCCGTAGGAGAACTGGTCGCGGAAGAAGACGAGGAGGAGGCCTTCACCACCAGAGGCCTCCTTAATTATGAACCTCCTGGCAATGGATACGGGGGTATCCGTTGCCATGTAAAGGAGGACCCGTGAGGCAGAAGCACGGGTTGCCGCTGCTTCTAGATGAAGCCGGGAGAGTTTTTGTCTCTCCATGAGATGGGGGTCCCCGCTTCGAACATCTGCGGGTGACCCGAGCGCGTGGACAGGGTTGCGGAGCTTGCTTGCGCCACCCCGGGACCCTGTTTCACATACGCGCTGATGCGGCCGTGGGGTTTTAGCCGGTAAGAGTCCGGCATAACCCTCTCGTTGTCCCCCGACAACGGGAGGTGTATCCTATGCAGGATTTCCCCACGTTAAAAAAAAAAAAAAAAAAAAAAAAAGGTTAGGTTAGGTTAGGTTAGGTTAGGTTAGGTTAGGTTAGGTTAGGTTAGGTTAGGTTAGGTTAGGTTAGGTTAGGTTAGGTTGGGGTGGGGTCGCGCAGGCGTGACGAGGTACTTGTATCTCTGATCTGCAGGGGGTGGACCCACAGGCGCAATACAGCACTCTCCCTTTGGAGAGAGCCTTAGCCTGCCACCTCAAGACCGTAGTGCGTGGTGAAGAGCCACATCCTTCTCGAGGTGACCCTGTCTCGCAGAACACTACGGATCTAGGCTGGAGAGCCGATAAACACTCCTGGGTGTGGCGTGTGAGCAGCGCACTCAGTACCGGGTTGGGGCCGAGGAGGACTCAGGTTGAGTCCCAAGGGCCTGATTCCGGATAGCGGCTGGCGGGACTGGGTTTATTCCAGTTTCGGCAGGCGTACTGCGAACTTGACGATGTATAGAGCTCACGATGGATAGTGCAAAATTTAAATATACACTACCCCAGGAGGGTACCTTAACAGGAGAATCCCTCCCCGAGCTTAGCTCGGGCTGCCCCACGTTCTCTGGGGGGGGCAAAATTTTGCGAGATCTCACTACGACGACTTTGGCTACCAATATGGTTACTGATTCTGCATGTGTTTCGGATTTTGTCGAACCGATCCTTACGACGACCTTGGCTTGTTCTCGGACAACCGATCTACAAACAATCATGATAGCACAACCTAAAAAATTACTACCCCAGGAGGGTACCTGCTCCACCGGAGCAGGAGAATCCCTCCCCGGGCCTAGCCCGGGCTGCCCCGCGTTCTCTGGGGGGGGCAAAGCTGTGCCTATTGTGGTTCTGGAGAGGGCTGTGTCGCTGGACCGTTTATCGGTTTCCAGTGACAGCAGCGTTGCGACGTTGGTGTCGGTGAATTCTGCGGAGGGAAGGGAGTCTCCTTCCCTCGGCAGGTTCTACCGAATGAGTGGAGAGGAGGAGTCAGACTCTGCCCCAGAGGTAGAGTCTGCAGAACATCTCGGGCGTCCTGGCCCTAGTGCCTCCAAGCGAGGCAGAGGCCGCCCACCGACGACGGGCCAATATGTTGGCTTGGCTAAGGCCAAATCGGAGTTCCTTCGCGTCAGGAAGGAGGAACTCCACCTACGAGCTGAGGAGGAGGTGGCTGAGCTGGCTTCAGAGGTGAAGCGGAAGCGAGCCACCAGGGAATCCAAGGCTCCGAGTTCAGAGGCACAACTTGTCTCTGAACTCTGTTCGAAGGTCTCGGACGACGTCGGGGTTATACTCCGCGTCGCCAAGAACTCGAACAACCTTAAGGGCACGTTCGTGCATGCCCTTAAGGACGCGGCCGCGTCCATTCAGGACGCGGTCAAGACGCTGGCGGGCCGTACGGTCTCCGAGGAGATTACCAAGCTCCAGGAGATTTGTACGGATTTAAAGGCGAAGGAGGTGCGGCAAGCAGCTGAGATGGCTGCGCTCCGCAAGGAAATTGCGGAGTTGCGGGCAAATCAGCTCGCTGCCAAGCGTCCGGAGCCTGTGACGCAGGCCACACCGGTACCACTAGTGGTACCCTCTGTGGGGTCTGGGCCGGCCCCGGCCCCTAAGAGGAGGGCAATGGCTCGGGAGGAGTTTCCTCCTCTTCCGCAGCCACGCCAGTCCAAGCCTCAGAGTGAGCGCGCTGCGAAGCCGCAGCGCAATCCCTCTGAGGTAGTGACGGAGGAGCGCCTGGTAGAGGTGGTAGGTGGGATGGCTGACCGCGTGTTGGGCATCCTCACCGCACGTCTCGACGGCCTCCAAGATAGGCTCCTTCCGGAGAAGCGGCTGCGACCGCCGCTAGCTGCAGACCGTAAGGCTGCAGCAAAAGTGGCGGCTAAAGCTGCTACTCCGGAGTCCCGGCCGAAGCCACACCCTGTTCCTCAGCAGAACGCTGGGAAAGGGAAGAGCAAGGCCAAGAAGACGGCAGCTTCCACCCCGCTCACTTATAGTGAGACACTAGCAGCCCCCAGACCCTCCGAGGGTGAATGGGTGCTGGTAGGTAAGGGGGGAAAGCCCGTAAAGGCTTCTAAGCCCAAGAAGGCTTCTAAGCCTAAGAAGGCGGCTCAGCGAAAGGTTGCGCCATCCAAGAAGGAGAGGGCCCCCAAACTTCGCGCCAACAATTCGACTGCAGTGGTTCTGACCCTGCAGCCGGATGCGGCGAAGAGGGGCCTCACCTACAAGGATGTGCTCGCTAAGACTTTCTCAGGTATCGACCTGGCTAGTCTTGGCATCCCTTCCGTAGGTTTTAGGAGGACGGCGACGGGTGCGGCTCTTCTGGAGGTGCCGGGCGTTGACACGGCGGCCAAGACGGACGCCCTAGCAGCGCACATCAGGGCTTCCTTTTCAGGTGAGGATGTTCGTGTCGCCAGGCCGGTGAGGTGCGCAGATCTGCGGATTTCGGGTCTTGATGACACAGTGAGTGCGGAAGTGCTCACTGCTGTCGTCGCACGGGTCGGAGGTTGTCCTGCGGAGCAGGTGAAATCCGGCGAACCGCGTCTCGGCGTTGACGGGACCGGTACGGCCGTGGTTTCCTGCCCCGTGGAGGTTGCCAAGAGGCTCGGTGAGAGCCGACGTCTCTTGGTCGGGTGGGTGTCGGCGCGGGTTAAACTCCTGCAGCCGCGCCCACAGCGTTGTTTCCGGTGTCGGCAGACCGGTCATTTAGGGGCCACGTGCCCCTCTACCGTCGACTGCAGTGGTCTTTGTCACCGCTGTAGTCAGCCCGGCCATAAGGCTGGGGTTTGCACCGCAGACCTGCACTGCGCCGTATGCGCAGCGGCAGGTAAGTCAGCGGGGCACCGAGTGGGCAGTAAGGCCTGCTCGGCGCCTCCGCCCAAAAAGGGGGGTAAAGTAGGGAAGGGCAAGAGGGGTCAGACCCCCTCGAAACCCTCGGCCGCGTCGACTGCCGCTAAGGCGTCGACTTCGGCCTCTGAGGTGTGCATGGACCCTGCCATTTTATAATGGCTCTCCGTGTACTCCAAGGGAATTTAAACCACTGTGCCAGAGCTCAGGACTTGATGTCCCAGAGCATGGCGCAGTGGTCGATAGGGGTCGCTGTGATGGCGGAGCCATACTTTGTCCCACCTAGCGATTGCTGGGTCGGTGACAGGTATGGTTGCGTAGCCATCATATCTAGGCCGGCTGCCGGTGTCCCACCCTTCGTAGATATTACGAAGGGCCAGGGGTACGTGGCGGCGCGGCTAGGTGACGTCGTAGTCGTCGGGGTCTACGCTCCACCTCGGTGGAGTCTCGCGGAGTTCGAATCCTTCTTGGTAGGAGTAGGCAACGTAGTGTTAGGCAGCCACCCTCGCCCCGTCCTGGTACTGGGTGACTTCAACGCCAAATCAACGGCTTGGGGTTGCTCATGCTCAGATCGACGTGGTGAGGTGTTGGAAGAGTGGGCGCTGACATCTGGCCTGCTCGTCCTCAACAGGGGCTCCGTGAACACGTGCGTGCGACCGCAGGGCGAATCCATAGTGGACGTTTCGTTCGCTAGCCCTGCGATCGCACGCCGTGTTCGGGACTGGAGAGTCCTCGGGGAGGTGGAGACGTTGTCCGACCATTTATATGTTTGGTTCGACGTCTCCGTCCAAACCGAGGACCTACCGGTACCGGGAGTTCCTGTGGGGGACGGTCCGCGTTGGGTGTTAGGGCGACTCGATAGGGAAGTCTTCCAGGAGGCCGCCATCGTGCAGGACTGGGTGTTGCGTGCGACACCCGAGAGGCCTGCCGATGTCGATGATGGGGCGGAGCGACTGAGGGATGCGGTATCACACATGTGTGATGCCGCTATGCCTCGGGCGAGGCGTGTCCGAGCCAAACGCCAGGTGTATTGGTGGAACGCCGACATCGCACAGCTGCGTGCAGCGTGCGTGTCGGCGCGTCGCCGGTATACCCGGATCAGGCGAAGACGACGTCGAACTCAGGTCGCAGCCCCGGAGGAGGTGGAGCTGCATGAGGGATACCGGGCTGCAAAGCTCGCCCTCAAGCAGGCCATCGAGCGGTCTAAGGCGCAGGCCAGGGAGGAACTGTTGGAGATCCTCAGTCGGGACCCGTGGGGACGCCCGTATCGTATGGTACGTGGCAAGCTCCGCCAGTGGGCACCCCCGGTAACGCAGAGTCTCCAGCCACAGTTCCTCGACGAAGTAGTTAGCACACTGTTCCCTTCGAGGGGGGAGTTTACTCCTCCACCGATGGCTTCTCCTTTTATGGCGGAGCCGGACGTGGGCAGTGTCGACGTGACCCGGGAAGAATTGGGAGCGGCGGTGGAACGGCTTAAGGCCAAGAACACCGCCCCGGGACCCGATGGTCTGCCTGGCAGAGCATGGGTCCTGGCCCTAGAGGTTCTCGAGCCTCGCCTATTGGGGCTCTTCAGTGCGTGTCTGGAGCAGGGCCGGTTTCCAATCCGATGGAAAACCGGTCGGTTAGTCCTGCTTCAGAAGGAGGGGCGCCCGGCGGACAATCCGTCGGCGTACCGGCCGATCGTGTTGCTTGACGATGTGGGCAAGCTCTTTGAAAGAGTCATTGCAAACCGCATCGTCAGCCACTTAACGCGTGAGGGGCCGGACCTGGCGGCGAACCAGTACGGGTTTCGCAGGGGTCGCTCCACTATCGACGCGATCACGCAGGTTAGGAGTTTGGCGGAAGAGGCCATTGCACGGGGCGAGGTGGTGTTGGCGGTGTCCTTGGACATCGCTAACGCATTCAACACCTTACCCTGGGCCTGTATTAGGGAGGCGCTTCGTTATCACGGAGTGCCGACCTATATCCGTCGCATCGTCGCGTCGTACCTCTCCGAGAGGTACGTGACCTTCCCGGGTCAGAGTCGTACGTGTAGGCGCGAGGTAGTATGCGGTGTTCCACAGGGGTCGGTCCTTGGCCCTCTCCTGTGGAACATCGGATATGATTGGGTGTTGCGGGGTGCGCTCCTCCGTGGGCTGAGTGTCGTCTGTTATGCAGACGACACTCTGGTCACGGCGAGAGGTAAGACACACCGCGATGCCCAGATACTCATCACAGCCGGCGTAGCTCAGGTAGTTGCTAGGATTCGAAGGTTAGGGCTCGAGGTGGCATTGCACAAGTCCGAGGCTCTGTGTTTTTACGGGCCTCGGAACGCGCCACCGAGAGGATCGCGAATCACCGTAGGCGGCGTTTCCATAGGCATCCAGTCCGAGATGAAATATCTGGGACTGGTGTTAGATAGTAGGTGGGACTTTGTCGCGCACTTCAGGCAGCTGACCCCTCGACTGTTGGGCGCTGCAGCCGCGCTCGCGCGGTTGCTGCCCAACTTAGGGGGGCCCGATTCCGCTTGCCGGAAGCTCTATTTAGGGGTTGTTCGGTCCATGGCCCTTTACGGGGCCCCGGTGTGGGCTGCAGACCTGTCGGCCCAGAACATCCGCGCTCTGCGGGCTCCGCAGAGGGCGATGGCCGTCAGGGCAGCACGCGGGTACCGCACAGTCTCTTTTGAGGCGGCGTCCCTTTTGGTAGGTTCCGCGCCATGGGATCTCGAAGCGAGAGCCCTCGCGTCACTCTACGAGTGGCGCGGGGAGGCGCTGAATGGAGGACTTCGACTTGCACCTCGAGAAATCGAGGCGCAGAGGTCGGAGCTCCACGAGATCCACGTCATGGCCGAGTGGAGACGTAGACTCGATCTTCCCGTTTCAGGTGCAGCGACGGTGGAGGCCATCCGGCCTCATCTGGCAGCTTGGTTGGGTAGGGCACATGGCACCTTGACCTTCCGCCTGACACAGGTGCTCACGGGACACGGTTGTTTCGGGAGTTACCTGTGTCGCATAGGCCGGGAGATTGCACCAGGGTGTCATCACTGTGGCTGCGCGTTCGACGACGCGCAGCACACGCTCGAGGTTTGTCCCGCTTGGGACTCTGAACGCTGCGTTCTGTCCGCAGCCGTAGGGACCGACCTCTCGCTCGCAGCCGTCGTCAAGGCGATGGTCGAGAGTGAGAGAGGTTGGGATTCTGTCGTCTCTTTTTGCGAACATGTCATGGTCGTGAAAGAGACGGCGGAGAGAGAGAGGGAGCTCACTAGTGAGATTCCCTCTCGCGGTCGGCGTTCTGGTCGACGGCGGCGTCAGGTGGGTGATGACCTCCGGCCGCCGTAGGCAGGGCCTGTAGGCGAGGGACACGGGCATGTCCGTCGCCATAGCACACAGGCCCATGGCGAGGCGCACGCAGTGTTCCAAACTTTTACGCGTGCGTCACCCGGTTCATCCGGGAAGTTTTTGTCTGTATTCTTCAGACCGTAGTCGAAGCTCCACCGGTGGAGCTACACCCGTCGAGTTGAGCAGAAGTAATGCGCATGCGTTCCTGGTCCTCGACATCAAGGGTGCTGTTAGGGGAACACACGTGGGGATTTTTTAGTGGGTATTTGTGGTATTTTTATGTTACCATGGAGTCCCACATACCCTTTCGGCCTGCCCGGGCCGTCTGTGGATGCGTAAATGCATTTTTACCCACGTTAAAAAAAAAAAAAAAAAAAAAAAAAAAAAAAAAAAAAAAAAAAAAAGGTTAGGTTGGGGTCCCTTCCGTAGGTTTTAGGAGGACGGCGACGGGTGCGGCTCTTCTGGAGGTGCCGGGCGTTGACACGGCGGCCAAGACGGACGCCCTAGCAGCGCACATCAGGGCTTCCTTTTCAGGTGAGGATGTTCGTGTCGCCAGGCCGGTGAGGTGCGCAGATCTGCGGATTTCGGGTCTTGATGACACAGTGAGTGCGGAAGTGCTCACTGCTGTCGTCGCACGGGTCGGAGGTTGTCCTGCGGAGCAGGTGAAATCCGGCGAACCGCGTCTCGGCGTTGACGGGACCGGTACGGCCGTGGTTTCCTGCCCCGTGGAGGTTGCCAAGAGGCTCGGCGAGAGCCGACGTCTCTTGGTCGGGTGGGTGTCGGCGCGGGTTAAACTCCTGCAGCCGCGCCCACAGCGTTGTTTCCGGTGTCGTCAGACCGGTCATTTAGGGGCCACGTGCCCCTCTACCGTCGACTGCAGTGGTCTATGTCACCGCTGTAGTCAGCCCGGCCATAAGGCTGGGGTTTGCACCGCAGACCTGCACTGCGCCGTATGCGCATCGGCAGGTAAGTCAGCGGGGCACCGAGTGGGCAGTAAGGCCTGCTCGGCGCCACCGCCCAAAAAGGGGGGGAAAGTAGGGAAGGGCAAGAGGGGTAAAACCCCCTCGAAACCCTCGGCCGCGTCGACTGCCGCTAAGGCGTCGACTTCGGCCTCTGAGGTTTGCATGGACCCTGCCATTTTATAATGGCTCTCCGTGTACTCCAAGGGAATTTAAACCACTGTGCCAGAGCTCAGGACTTGATGTCCCAGAGCATGGCGCAGTGGTCGATAGGGGTCGCTGTGATGGCGGAGCCATACTTTGTCCCACCTAGCGATTGCTGGGTCGGTGACAGGTATGGTTGCGTAGCCATCATATCTCGGCCGGCTGCCGGTGTCCCACCCTTTGTAGATATTACGAAGGGCCGGGGGTACGTGGCGGCGCGGCTCGGTGACGTCGTCGTTGTAGGAGTCTACGCTCCACCTCGGTGGAGTCTCGCGGAGTTCGAGTCCTTCCTAGTAGGGTTAGGTAGCGTCGTGTTAGGCAGCCACCCTCGCCCCGTCCTGGTACTGGGTGACTTCAACGCCAAATCAACGGCTTGGGGTTGCTCATGCTCAGATCGACGTGGTGAGGTGTTGGAAGAGTGGGCGCTGACATCTGGCCTGCTCGTCCTCAACAGGGGCTCCGTGAACACGTGCGTGCGACCGCAGGGCGAATCCATAGTGGACGTTTCGTTCGCTAGCCCTGCGATCGCACGTCGTGTTAGGGACTGGAGAGTCCTCGGGGAGGTGGAGACGTTGTCCGACCATTTATATGTTCGGTTCGACGTCTCCGTCCAAACCGAGAACCTACCGGTACCGGGAGTTCCTGTGGGGGACGGTCCGCGTTGGGTGTTAGGGCGACTCGATAGGGAAGTCTTCCAGGAGGCCGCCATCGTGCAGGACTGGGTGTTGCGTGCGACACCCGAGAGGCCTGCCGATGTCGATGATGGGGCGGAGCGACTGAGGGATGCGGTATCACACATGTGTGATGCCGCTATGCCTCGGGCGAGGCGTGTCCGAGCCAAACGCCAGGTGTATTGGTGGAACGCCGACATCGCACAGCTGCGTGCAGCGTGCGTGTCGGCGCGTCGCCGGTATACCCGGATCAGGCGAAGACGACGTCGAACTCAGGTCGCAGCCCCGGAGGAGGTGGAGCTGCATGAGGGATACCGGGCTGCAAAGCTCGCCCTCAAGCAGGCCATCGAGCGGTCTAAGGCGCAGGCCAGGGAGGAACTGTTGGAGATCCTCAGTCGGGACCCGTGGGGACGCCCGTACCGTATGGTACGTGGCAAGCTCCGCCAGTGGGCACCCCCGGTAACGCAGAGTCTCCAGCCGCAGTTCCTCGACGAAGTCGTTAGCGCACTGTTCCCTTCGAGGGGGGAGTTTACTCCTCCACCGATGGCTTCGCCTTTTATGGCGGAGCCGGACGTGGGCAGTGTCGACGTGACCCGGGAAGAATTGGGAGCGGCGGTGGAACGGCTTAAGGCCAAGAACACCGCCCCGGGACCCGATGGTCTGCCTGGCAGAGCATGGGTCCTGGCCCTAGAGGTTCTCGAGCCTCGCCTATTGGGGCTCTTCAGTGCGTGTCTGGAGCAGGGCCGGTTTCCAATCCGATGGAAAACCGGTCGGTTAGTCCTGCTTCAGAAGGAGGGGCGCCCGGCGGACAATCCGTCGGCGTACCGGCCGATCGTGTTGCTTGACGATGTGGGCAAGCTCTTTGAAAGAGTCATTGCAAACCGCATCGTCAGCCACTTAACGCGTGAGGGGCCGGACCTGGCGGTGAACCAGTACGGGTTTCGCAGGGGTCGCTCCACTATCGACGCGATCACGCAGGTTAGGAGTTTGGCGGAAGAGGCCATTGCACGGGGCGAGGTGGTGTTAGCGGTGTCCTTGGACATCGCCAACGCATTCAACACCTTACCCTGGGCCTGTATTAGGGAGGCGCTTCGTTATCACGGAGTGCCCACCTATATCCGTCGCATCGTCGCGTCGTACCTCTCCGAGAGGTACGTGACCTTCCCGGGTCAGAGTAGTACGTGTAGGCGCGAGGTAGTATGCGGTGTTCCACAGGGGTCGGTCCTAGGCCCTCTCTTGTGGAACATCGGATATGATTGGGTGTTGCGGGGTGCGCTCCTCCGTGGTCTGAGTGTCGTCTGCTATGCAGATGACACTCTGGTCACGGCGAGAGGTAAGACACACCGTGATGCCCAGATTCTCGTCACAGCCGGCGTAGCTCAGGTCGTAGCTAGGATTCGTAGATTAGGGCTCGAGGTGGCATTGCACAAGTCCGAGGCTCTGTGTTTTCACGGGCCTCGGAACGCGCCACCGAGAGGATCGCGAATTACCATAGGCGGCGAGTCCATAGGCATCCAGTCCGAGATGAAATATCTCGGACTGGTCTTAGATAGTAGGTGGGATTTCGTCGCGCATTTCAGGCAGCTGACCCCTCGACTGTTGGGCGCTGCAGCCGCGCTCGCGCGGTTGTTGCCCAACTTAGGGGGGCCCGATTCCGTTTGCCGGAAACTCTATTTAGGGGTTGTTCGGTCCATGGCCCTTTACGGGGCCCCGGTGTGGGCTGCAGACCTGTCGGCCCAGAACATCCGCGCTCTGCGGGCTCCGCAGAGGGCGATGGCCGTCAGGGCAGCACGCGGGTACCGCACAGTCTCTTTTGAGGCGGCGTCCCTGTTGGTAGGTTCCGCGCCATGGGATCTCGAAGCGAGAGCCCTCGCGTCACTCTACGAGTGGCGCGGGGAGGCGCTGAATGGAGGACTTCGACTTGCACCTCGAGAAATCGAGGCGCAGAGGTCGGAGCTCCACGAGATCCACGTCATGGCCGAGTGGAGACGTAGGCTCGATTCTCCTGTTTCAGGTGCGGCGACGGTGGAGGCCATCCGGCCTCGTCTGGCTTCATGGTTGGGTAGGGCACATGGCACCTTGACCTTCCGCCTGACACAGGTGCTCACGGGACACGGTTGTTTCGGGAGTTACCTGTGTCGCATAGGCCGGGAGATTGCACCAGGGTGTCATCACTGTGGCTGCGCGTTCGACGACGCGCAGCACACGCTCGAGGTTTGTCCCGCTTGGGACTCTGAACGCTGCGTTTTGTCCACAGCCGTAGGGACCGACCTCTCGCTCCCAGCCGTCGTCAAGGCGATGGTCGAGAGTGAGAGAGGTTGGGATTCTGTCGTCTCTTTTTGCGAACATGTTATGGTCGTGAAGGAGACGGCGGAGCGGGAGAGGGAGCTCACTAGTGAGATTCCCTCTCGCGGTCGACGTTCCGGTCGACGGCGGCGTCAGGTGGGTGATGACCTCCGGCCGCCGTAGGCAGGGCCTGTAGGCGAGGGACACGGGCATGTCCGTCGCCATAGCACACAGGCCCATGGCGAGGCGCACGCAGTGTTCCAAACTTTTACGCGTGCGCTCGGTAGTTGTCTGTTCTGTCAGACCGTAGTTGAAGCTCCACCGTTGGAGCTACACCCGTCGAGTTGAGCAGAAGTAATGCGTATGCGTTCCTGGTCCTCGACACCAAGGGTGCTGTTAGGGGAACACACGTGGGGATTTTTTAGTGGGTAGTTGTGGTATTTTTATGTTACCATGGAGTCCCACATACCCTTTCGGCCTGCCCGGGCCGTCTGCGGATGCGTAAATGCATTTTTACCCACGTTAAAAAAAAAAAAAAAAAAAAAAAAAAAAAAAAAAAAAAAAAAAAAAAAAAAAAAGGTTAGGTTGGGGTGGGGTCGCGCAGGCGTGACGAGGTACTTGTATCTCTGATCTGCAGGGGGTGGACCCACAGGCGCAATACAGCACTCTCCCTTTGGAGAGAGCCTTAGCCTGCCACCTCAAGACCGTAGTGCGTGGTGAAGAACCACATCCTTCACGAGGTGACCCTGTCTCGCAGAACACTACGGATCTAGGCTGGAGAGCCGATAAACACTCCTGGGTGTGGCGTGTGAGCAGCGCACTCAGTACCGGGTCGGGGCCGAGGAGGACTCAGGTTGAGTCCCAAGGGCCTGATTCCGGATAGCGGCTGGCGGGACTGGGTTTATACCAGTTTCGGCAGGCGTACTGCGAACTTGACGACGTTTTTAGCACGATGAATAAAGCAAAATTTAAAAATCAACTACCCCAGGAGGGTACCCGAAAGGGAGAATCCCTCCCCGAGCTTAGCTCGGGCTGCCCCACGTTCTCTGGGGGGGGCAAAATTTTGCGCGATACCAACACGACGACCTTGGCTTGTAATATGGCTACTGATCTTGCATGTGATTCGGATTTTGTCGAACCGATTCCCACGACGACCTTGGCATGTCCATTGACTACCGATTGTTTACCAACCATGAATGCACACCTTAAAAAATTACTACCCCAGGAGGGTACCTGCTCCACCGGAGCAGGAGAATCCCTCCCCGAGCCTAGCTCGGGCTGCCCCGCGTTCTCTGGGGGGGGCAAAGCTGTGCCTATTGTGGTTCTGGAGAGGGCTGTGTCGCTGGACCGTTTATCGGTTTCCAGTGACAGCAGCGTTGCGACGTTGGTGTCGGTAGATTCTGCGCAGGGAAGGGAGTCTCCTTCCCTCGGCAGGTTCTACCGAATGAGTGGCGAGGAGTCGGACTCTGCCCCCGAGGGCGAGTCCGTCGAACATCTCGGGCGTCCTGGCCCTAGTGCCTCCAAGCGAGGCAGAGGCCGCCCACCTACGACGGGCCAATACGTTGGCTTGGCTAAGGCCAAAACGGAGTTCCTTCGGGTCAGGAAGGAGGAACTCCACCTACGAGCCGAGGAGGAGGTGGCCGAGCTGGCTTCAGAGTTGAAGCGGAAGCGGGCTACCAGGGAGTCCAAGGCTCCGAGTTCAGACACACAACTTGTGTCTGAACTCTGTTCGAAGGTCTCGGACGACGTCGGGGTTATACTCCGCGTCGCCAAGAATTCGAACAACCTTAAGGGCACGTTCGTGCATGCCCTTAAGGACGCTGCCGCGTCCATTCAGGACGCGGTCAAGACGATGGCGGGCCGTACGGTCTCCGAGGAGATTAACAAGCTCCAGGAGATTTGTGCGGAGTTAAAGGCGAAGGAGGCGAGGCAAGCAGCTGAGTTGGCTGCTCTCCGCAAGGAGATTGCGGAGCTGCGAGCTGATCAGCTCGCTGCTAAGCGTCCGGAGCCTGTGGCACCGGTACCCGTAGTGGTACCCTCTCAGGGGTCTGGGCCGGCCCCGGCCCCTAAGAGGAGGGCAATGGCTCGGGAGGAGTTTCCTCCTCTTCCGCAGCCACGCCAGTCCAAGCCTCAGAGTGAGCGCGCTGCGAAGCCGCAGCGCAATCCCTCTGAGGTAGTGACGGAGGAGCGCCTGGTGGAGGTGGTAGGTGGGATGGCTGACCGCGTGTTGGGCATCCTCACCGCACGTCTCGACGGCCTCCAAGACAGGCTCCTTCCGGAGAAGCGGCTACGGCCGCCACTAGCTGCAGACCGCAAGGCTGCAGCAAAAGTGGCGGCCAAGGCTGCTACTCCGGAGTCCCGGCCGAAGCCACACCCTATTCCTCAGCAAAGCGCTGGAAAAGGGAAGAGCAAGGCCAAGAAGACGGCAGCTTCCACCCCACTCACTTATAGTGAGAAACTAGCAGCCCCCAGACCCTCCGAGGGTGAATGGGTGCTGGTAGGTAAGGGGGGAAAGCCCGTAAAGGCTTCTAAGCCTAAGAAGGCTTCTAAGCCTAAGAAGGCGGCTCAGCGAAAGGTTGCGCCATCCCAAAAGGGAAAGGCCCCCAAACTTCGCGCCAACAATTCGACTGCAGTGGTTCTGACCCTGCAGCCGGATGCGTCGAAGAGGGGCCTCACCTACAAGGATGTGCTCGCCAAGACGTTTGCAGGTATTGACTTTGCAAGTCTTGGCATCCCTTCCGTAGGTTTTAGGAGGACGGCGACGGGTGCGGCTCTTCTGGAGGTGCCGGGCGTTGACACGGCGGCCAAGACGGACGCCCTTGCAGCGCACATTAGGGCTTCTTTTACAGCGGAGGATGTTCGTGTCGCCAGGCCGGTGAGGTGCGCAGATCTGCGGATTTCGGGTCTTGATGACACAGTGAGTGCGGAAGTGCTCACTGCTGTCGTCGCACGGGTCGGAGGTTGTCCTGCAGAGCAGGTGAAATCCGGCGAACCGCGTCTCGGCGTTGACGGGACCGGTACGGCCGTGGTTTCCTGCCCCGTGGAGGTTGCCAAGAGGCTCGGCGAGAGCCGACGTCTCTTGGTCGGGTGGGTGTCGGCGCGGGTTAAACTCCTGCAGCCGCGCCCACAGCGTTGTTTCCGGTGTCGGCAGACCGGTCATTTAGGGGCCACGTGCCCCTCTACCGTCGACTGCAGTGGTCTTTGTCACCGCTGTAGTCAGCCCGGCCATAAGGCTGGGGTTTGCACCGCAGACCTGCACTGCGCCGTATGCGCAGCGGCAGGTAAGTCAGCGGGGCACCGAGTGGGCAGTAAGGCCTGCTCGGCGCCTCCGTCCAAAAAGGGGGGTAAAGTAGGGAAGGGCAAGAGGGGTCAGACCCCCTCGAAACCCTCGGCCGCGTCGACTGCCGCTAAGGCGTCGACTTCGGCCTCTGAGGTTTGCATGGACCCTGCCATTTTATAATGGCTCTCCGTGTACTCCAAGGGAATTTAAACCACTGTGCCAGAGCTCAGGACTTGATGTCCCAGAGCATGGCGCAGTGGTCGATAGGGGTCGCTGTGATGGCGGAGCCATACTTTGTCCCACCTAGCGATTGCTGGGTCGGTGACAGGTATGGTTGCGTAGCCATCATATCTCGGCCGGCTGCCGGTGTCCCACCCTTTGTAGATATTACGAAGGGCCGGGGGTACGTGGCGGCGCGGCTCGGTGACGTCGTCGTTGTAGGAGTCTACGCTCCACCTCGGTGGAGTCTCGCGGAGTTCGAGTCCTTCCTAGTAGGGTTAGGTAGCGTCGTGTTAGGCAGCCACCCTCGCCCCGTCCTGGTACTGGGTGACTTCAACGCCAAATCAACGGCTTGGGGTTGCCCATGCTCGGACAGAAGGGGTGAGGTGTTGGAAGAGTGGGCGCTGACATCTGGCCTGCTCGTCCTAAACAGGGGCTCCGTGAACACGTGCGTTCGACCGCAGGGCGAATCCATAGTGGACGTTTCGTTCGCTAGCCCTGCGATCGCACGCCGCGTTCGGGACTGGAGAGTCCTCGGGGAGGTGGAGACGTTGTCCGACCATTTATATGTTCGGTTCGACGTCTCCGTCCAAACCGACGACCTACCGGTACCGGGAGTTCCTGTGGAGGACGGTCCGCGTTGGGTGTTAGGGCGACTCGATAGGGAAGTCTTTCAGGAGGCCGCCATCGTGCAGGACTGGGTGTTGCGTGCGACACCCGAGAGGCCTGCCGATGTCGATGATGGGGCGGAGCGACTGAGGGATGCGGTATCACACATGTGTGATGCTGCTATGCCTCGGGCGAGGCGTGTCCGAGCCAAACGCCAGGTGTATTGGTGGAACGCCGACATTGCACAGCTGCGTGCAGCGTGCGTGTCGGCGCGTCGCCGGTATACCCGGATCAGGCGAAGACGACGTCGAACTCAGGTCGCAGCCCCGGAGGAGGTGGAGCTGCACGAGGGATACCGGGCTGCGAAGCTCGCCCTCAAGCAGGCCATCGAGCGGTCTAAGGCGCAGGCCAGGGAGGAACTGTTGGAGATCCTCAGTCGGGACCCGTGGGGACGCCCGTACCGTATGGTACGTGGCAAGCTCCGCCAGTGGGCACCCCCGGTAACGCAGAGTCTCCAGCCGCAGTTCCTCGACGAAGTCGTTAGCGCACTGTTCCCTTCGAGGGGGGAGTTTACTCCTCCACCGATGGCTTCGCCTTTTATGGCGGAGCCGGACGTGGGCAGTGTCGACGTGACCCGGGAAGAATTGGGAGCGGCGGTGGAACGGCTTAAGGCCAAGAACACCGCCCCGGGACCCGATGGTCTGCCTGGCAGAGCATGGGTCCTGGCCCTAGAGGTTCTCGAGCCTCGCCTATTGGGGCTCTTCAGTGCGTGTCTGGAGCAGGGCCGGTTTCCAATCCGTTGGAAAACCGGTCGGTTAGTCCTGCTTCAGAAGGAGGGGCGCCCGGCGGACAATCCGTCGGCGTACCGGCCGATCGTGTTGCTTGACGATGTGGGCAAGCTCTTTGAAAGAGTCATTGCAAACCGCATCGTCAGCCACTTAACGCGTGAGGGGCCGGACCTGGCGGCGAACCAGTACGGGTTTCGCAGGGGTCGCTCCACTATCGACGCGATCACGCAGGTTAGGAGTTTGGCGGAAGAGGCCATTGCACGGGGCGAGGTGGTGTTGGCGGTGTCCTTGGACATCGCTAACGCATTCAACACCTTACCCTGGGCCTGTATTAGGGAGGCGCTCCGTTATCACGGAGTGCCCACCTATATCCGTCGTATCGTCGCGTCGTACCTCTCCGAGAGGTACGTGACCTTCCCGGGTCAGAGTAGTACGTGTAGGCGCGAGGTAGTATGCGGTGTTCCACAGGGGTCGGTCCTAGGCCCTCTCTTGTGGAACATCGGATATGATTGGGTGTTGCGGGGTGCGCTCCTCCGTGGTCTGAGTGTCGTCTGCTATGCAGATGACACTCTGGTCACGGCGAGAGGTAAGACACACCGTGATGCCCAGATTCTCGTCACAGCCGGCGTAGCTCAGGTCGTAGCTAGGATTCGTAGCCTAGGGCTCGAGGTGGCATTGCACAAGTCCGAGGCTCTGTGCTTTCACGGGCCTCGGAACGCGCCACCGAGAGGATCGCGAATTCTCGTAGGCGGTGTCTCTATAGGCATCCAGTCCGAGATGAAATATCTCGGACTGGTGTTAGACAGTAGGTGGGATTTCGTCGCGCACTTCAGGCAGCTGACCCCTCGACTGTTGGGCGCTGCAGCCGCGCTCGCGCGGTTGTTGCCCAACTTAGGGGGGCCCGATTCCGCTTGCCGGAAGCTCTATTTAGGGGTTGTTCGGTCCATGGCCCTTTACGGGGCCCCGGTGTGGGCTGCAGACCTGTCGGCCCAGAACATCCGCGCTCTGCGGGCTCCGCAGAGGGCGATGGCCGTCAGGGCAGCACGCGGGTACCGCACAGTCTCTTTTGAGGCGGCGTCCCTGCTGGTAGGTTCCGCGCCATGGGATCTCGAAGCGAGAGCCCTCGCGTCACTCTACGAGTGGCGCGGGGAGGCGCTGAATGGAGGACTTCGGCTTGCACCTCGAGAAATCGAGGCGCAGAGGTCGGAGCTCCACGAGATCCACGTCATGGCCGAGTGGAGACGTAGGCTCGATTCTCCTGTTTCAGGTGCGGCGACGGTGGAGGCCATCCGGCCTCGTCTGGCTTCATGGTTGAGTAGGGCACATGGCACCTTGACCTTCCGCCTGACACAGGTGCTCACGGGACACGGTTGTTTCGGGAGTTACCTGTGTCGCATAGGCCGGGAGATTGCACCAGGGTGTCATCACTGTGGCTGCGCGTTCGACGACGCGCAGCACACGCTCGAGGTTTGTCCCGCTTGGGACTCTGAACGCTGCGTTTTGTCCGCAGCCGTAGGGACCGACCTCTCGCTCGGAGCCGTCGTCAAGGCGATGGTCGAGAGTGAGAGAGGTTGGGATTCTGTCGTCTCTTTTTGCGAGCATGTTATGGTCGTGAAGGAGACGGCGGAGCGGGAGAGGGAGCTCACTAGTGAGATTCCCTCTCGCGGTCGGCGTTCTGGTCGACGGCGGCGTCAGGTGGGCGATGACCTCCGGCCGCCGTAGGCAGGGCCTGTAGGCGAGGGACACGGGCATGTCCGTCGCCATAGCACACAGGCCCATGGCGAGGCGCACGCAGTGTTCCAAACTTTTACGCGTGCGCTCGGTAGTTGTCTGTTCTGTCAGACCGTAGTTGAAGCTCCACCGTTGGAGCTACACCCGTCGAGTTGAGCAGAAGTAATGCGTATGCGTTCCTGGTCCTCGACACCAAGGGTGCTGTTAGGGGAACACACGTGGGGATTTTTTAGTGGGTAGTTGTGGTATTTTTATGTTACCATGGAGTCCCACATACCCTTTCGGCCTGCCCGGGCCGTCTGCGGATGCGTAAATGCATTTTTACCCACGTTAAAAAAAAAAAAAAAAAAAAAAAAAAAAAAAAAAAAAAAAAAAAAGGTTAGGTTGGGGTGCAAAGTCAGGGAACCTCCTCGTGGTGCACCCCGGGCAACGTCGGCCCTTCTGGCCGGCGGCTGATCCCCTGACACGACGGCTTCGTCCTGCATTCCTCTGAATGTCAGAGGAAGCAAAGGACGTTGCGCAGACGGGTCCGACGCTCACTAACCCTGTCGTTGGTCGGTTGGTGGGGCAGCTTGCTTCACCAGCCTTCGCCGTTCTCGTAATCCCATCGGAGTGTCGTGGTCACGTCTCGCGGCTTCGATGGGACCGAGGGTCTCGGCTTTACCGCCCGGACCGCGAGGAAGAAAACCTCTCTAAAAAATTACCCCGAATCCTAAGCGGCGGCGCACCGCGAGAGGATGCATGGCTGATGGGATGTTCAGTCTCTAGTGCGACCCCCGTCAGAGAACCGGCCGACTCTCTTGACGGGTTACGCTAGGCTTACCCAGGTACAGGGGGCACTGCCTGGGTGGACCGTATATTTCCCCCACACTCGTGGGAACAAAATTTCGTGTCCAAATTCTTTTTCCAACTCTAGCTTTAAGGATCTTAGTTTTAAGGAACGTGTGGGAGGAGGCTCCAGTAATGGAGCAACAGGCTTTGATGAATCGGGGGCGGGGGTTGTCCCCAACTCTGGTCCCGTCGAGCCTGTGAAGGTCGGCAGCAGCGGGACGGCCGTACCCGTTGTTGTAATGGAGAGGTGCGCGTCGCTGGACCGTCTTTCGGTCAGTAGCGAATCCAGCGTCGCTACGTTGGTGTCGGTCGCGTCGTTTGACGATATTCCTGGCGGCACCTTCTGGCAGAGGAAAAGGAAGCCATCGGAAGCTGATGATCAGCTACCGACAGACCCGGCTTCGGATGACGATTCCTCCCCTGCCGTTAAGAAGTTCGCGACCTCCAAAAGAGGCAGAGGGCGCCCCCCAACGACCGGGGAATATGTCGGCCTAGCGAATGCGAAGGCCGATTATCTGCGCCTTAAGGAGGAGGAGCTCCGCCTCTCAGCTGAGGAGGAGGTGGCGAAGGTGGCGTCAAGAGAGCGACATAACCGGCTTGCGAAGAACGTCGCCACTGCTCCCGAGCAGGAGCTATCCACTCAGCTGACTGAGAGAGTGTTTGGCGACGTCGAGGTGATCCTTGAGGTTGCTAAAAAGTCTAGAAACCTCAAGGGCACATATATACATGCCCTCAAGGATGCGGCTGCTTCCATCAAGGATGCAGTCGAGAAGTTCAGCAGCCGGACCACATCGGAGGAACTGGAGAGGGTCCAAGCCGCGTATACAAGGTTGGAGGAGACCAACGCAAAGCAGGCAGAAGAATTGGCGGAGCTTCGCAAGGAGATCGCGGAGCTTAGAGCGGACTTTGCGAAGGTCCGCCAGCCACTGCCAGACGTCAGCGTCTCCTCCGTCGCAGCGCTACCCTCTCCACGTGAAAGAAGGCCACCGCGTGAGGAGTTTCCGCCGTTGCCTCAGCGGAATCAGGAATGGTCTCGAAGCGAAGAGACACTCCCAAATTCCAAGGAGGGATTTGAGGAGATGGCGCGCACTTTGATGATGCAAATGCAGCAGCTGCAAAACATCACGTGCGCGCGCTTCGAGGCCATGGAGGAGAGACTCCTCCCAGAGAAGCGGCTGCGGCCGCCACTGGCCGCCGACCGAAAGGCTGCCCAGGCTGCCACCTCTTGCAGTGCTAGTGAAGCTCGACTTCCACCAGTCCCTGCTCCACGGCAAGCCGCTGGGAAAAAGAGGAACCAAAGGGCAAAGAAGGCAGGACCCAAGGCGGCTGCTCCTGCTCCTCCCACCTACAGCGAGACCGCGAAGGCTCCGAAACCCAGCAAGGACGGCTGGGTGCTAGTGGGCAGGGGGGGCAAGGCAGCTAAGCCAAAGAAAGCAGCCAAGGCTAAGAGAGCACCTCCCAAAAAGGACAAGGCCCGCAAACTGCGGAATTCCAAGTCCACTGCAGTGATCATTACACTGCAGTCGGATGCGGTGACCAAGGGCGTCACTTACAAGGAGGTGCTCACGAAGACATGGGAAACCGTGAATATGAGCAGCCTTGGCATAGAAGGTGTTAACTATAGGAGAGCAGCCACAGGAGCTGCTCTCCTGGAGCTTGCCGGCGCCGATAGTGGTGATAAAGCTGACGCCCTCGCTGAACAAATTAGGGCGTCGCTTCCTGAGGACGTGGTTAGGGTGTCCAGGCCGGTGAAATGCGCAGACGTGCGCATCTCAGGCCTGGACGACTCGGTTACAGCCGAGAAACTCATAGCCGCCGTCGCTAAGGCAGGAGGATGTCCCGTCGGGCAGGTCAAATCCAAAGACCCGCGTCCTGGTCCTGATGGATCTGGAACGGCCGTGGTGACCTGCCCAGTGGCGGTGGCCAAGAAGCTCGGCGACGGCCGACGTTTACTCGTAGGTTGGGTGTCGGCACGAGTAAGGGTCTTGGAGCCTCGCCCACTACGGTGTTTCCGATGCTTCCAGGGTGGCCACGTAGGAGCAAAATGTTCCTCGGAAGTTGACTGCAGTGCACTTTGTTATCGCTGCAGTCAACCCGGCCACAAGGCTGGAGGCTGCACTGCGGACCCGCACTGCATAATATGTGCAGGTGCGGGTAAACCGGCTGGACACCGGGTGGGCGGCAAAACTTGCGTTGCGCCGTCACCCAAGCAAAAGAGGAGGGGGAGGAGGGGAAAAGCCCCGACAAAGCCCCAGACCGCGCCGGCCGCTGTTAAAGCGCCGGCGATGGTACAAACGGAGGAGATGGATCAGGCCAATTAATAATGGCCATCCGTCTCCTTCAAGGGAACATTAACCACTGTGCCAGTGCTCAGGATTTGTTACTCCAGAGCATGGCACAGTGGTCAATACACGTCGCCGTGATGGCCGAGCCTTACTTCGTGCCGCCCAGGGATAACTGGGTGGCTGATCGAGATGGCTCGGTGGCCATCGTTTCCCAGCCCGCCGCCGGCTCCCCGCCCTTCACTAACATCAAGGAGGGCCAGGGATGCGTGGCGGCGCGTCTCGGCGACGTTGTGATAGTGGGGGTATACGCACCCCCTCGGTGGAGTCTCGCCGACTTTGAGACATTCCTAGTAGAGTTGGGTACTGTCGTCTCAGGCAGCCACCCTCACCCCGTCCTAGTGCTCGGGGACTTCAATGCCAAATGTACGGCTTGGGGTTCCCCGTCCACGGACGCTAGGGGTGATGTGTTGGAAGAGTGGGCCATAACATCCGGCCTACTCGTCCTCAATAGGGGCTCAGTAAACACGTGCGTGCGACCGCAGGGCGAATCGATAGTGGACATATCGTTCGCTAGCCCTGCAATAGCACGCCGTGTCCGGGACTGGAGAGTCCTGGAGGGGGTGGAGACACTGTCGGACCATCTCTACATACGGTTCGACGTGTCCGCCCAGACCTCGGGACAACCGGTCCCGAGAGCCCCGGAGGAGGACAGTCCACGTTGGGCTCTGGGACGCCTCGATCGTGAGGTATTCCTCGAAGCCGCCATCGTGCAGGCCTGGGTGTTAGATGGAACACCCGAGAGGCCTGCCGATGTCAATGATGGGGCAGAGCGACTGCGGGCAGCCGTGTCCAAGATGTGTGACGCGGCGATGCCGAGAGTGAGACGTCGTCCAGCTAAGCGCCAGGTGTACTGGTGGAACGCTGAAATCGCGCAGCTGCGCGCAGTTTGCGTGGCAGCGCGCCGCCAGTACACCAGGATTAGGCGAAGACGACGTCATTCGCAGGTCGCTAGCCCCGGAGAGGCGGAGCTACATGAGGGTTACAGAGCAGCCAAGCTCACCCTCCGGAAGGCCATTGAGCGCGCAAAGGCTCTGGCCCGAGAGGAATTCCTGGAGACGCTCAGTCGGGATCCGTGGGGGCGCCCGTACCGTATGGTACGCGGCAAACTTCGCCAATGGGCCCCCCCGGTAACCCAGAGTCTCCAGCCGGAGTTCCTCGAGGAGGTAGTGAGCGCTCTGTTTCCCTCAAGGGAGGAGTTCTCACCTCCCGAAATGGCTCCGCCTGCGGCCGAGCCCGACGTGGAGAGAGACGACGTGCCCGAAGTGACCCGGGAAGAGTTGAGGGCGGCGGTGAAACGCCTCGCGGCGAAAAACACCGCCCCAGGACCCGACGGCATACCTGGCCGAGCGTGGGTCCTGGCTCAGGAGGCCCTCGAGCCCCGACTACTGGGACTCCTCACCGCGTGTCTGGAGCAGGGCCGGTTTCCGTCGAAGTGGAAAACCGGCCGTCTAGTCCTGCTCCAGAAGGAGGGGCGCCCGGCGGACTCGCCGTCCGCGTACCGCCCCATTGTGCTGCTTGACGAGGTGGGCAAACTCTTCGAAAGAGTGATTGCAGACCGCCTCGTCAGCCATCTGACGCACGTGGGGCCGGACCTGGCGGCAAACCAGTTTGGTTTCCGCAGAGGGCGCTCCACGATAGACGCGATTGCGCAAGTGAGGAGTCTGGCGGAGGAGGCCATAGCACAGGGCGAGGTGGTGATTGCGGTGTCGTTAGACATCGCGAACGCCTTTAACACCTTGCCCTGGGCCTGCATTAGGGAGGCACTCCGCTATCATGGAGTGCCGAACTACCTCCGCCGAATTGTCGGGGCGTACCTCTCGGAGAGGTACGTGGTCTTCCCGGGTCGCAGTGGAATGTGTCGGCGAGACGTCGTATCCGGTGTTCCCCAGGGGTCAGTGCTTGGCCCCCTGCTCTGGAACATCGGATACGATTGGGCGTTGCGCGGTGCGCTCCTCCGTGGCCTCAGTGTCGTGTGTTATGCCGACGACACATTGGTCACGTCGAGGGGTAAGTCGCACCGCGAAGCCGCGATACTGGTCACAGCTGGGGTGGCACACGTCGTCGGTCGGATCCGGCGTCTGGGACTCGATGTGGCGCTACAGAAATCCGAGGCCCTGTGTTTCCATGGGCCTCGGAATGCGCCACCGAGAGGGTCCCAGATCATCGTGGGAGGCGTTCCCATCGGCATCGAGTCCAAGATGAAATATCTTGGACTCATCCTGGACAGCCGATGGGACTTCGTAGAGCACTTCCGGCAGCTGACCCCCCGTCTAATGGGCGCCGCGGCCGCGTTGGCGCGGCTGTTGCCCAACCTGGGGGGTCCGAATTCCGCTTGCCGGAAGCTCTACATGGGAATCGTGCGGTCCATGGCCCTTTACGGGGCCCCTGTGTGGGCTGAGAACCTGACGGCCCGTAATATCGCCGCTCTGCGCAAACCGCAGAGGGCGATGGCCGTCAGATCAGCCCGCGGGTACCGCACGATATCCTTCGAGGCGGCCTCCCTACTGGCCGGATCTCCGCCATGGGACCTGGAGGCGAGAGCCCTCGCGTCGCTCTACAAGTGGCGCGGGGAGGCGTTGGAGCGAGGTCTACGACCTGCGCCTCGCGAAATCGAGGCGCGTAGGTCGGAGCTCCACCAGGTCCTGGTCATGGCGGAGTGGAACCGACGACTGGAGAACCCCAGCTCGGGCGTGGCGACCGTCGAGGCCATCAGGCCTCATTTGACGGCGTGGATACGGAGGCGGCACGGCACCCTCAGCTTCCGGCTGACACAGGTGCTCTCGGGACACGGTTGTTTAGGGAGTTACCTGTGTCGCATAGGCCGGGAGCCAACATCTGGGTGCCATCATTGTGGCTGCACGGTAGATGACGCGCAGCACACACTCGCCGTCTGTCCCGCATGGGACTCGCCACGCCGCGACCTTATCGCGGCGATAGGAGCCGATCTCTCGCTCCCGACCGTAGTTTCGTCGATGGTCGGGAGTGAGAGCGGTTGGAACTCCGTCGCCTCATACTGCGAGCACGTCATGCTCGCAAAGGAGGCGGCGGAGAGGGAGAGGGAGCAGACGTCTGAGCTCCCCTCCCGCGGTCGACGAACCCGGCGGCGCAGGGTCAGAAATGACCTCCTGCCGCCGTAAAAATGGCCTGCGGGCGTCGGACGCGGGCACGTCCTTCGCCCTTGCAGTTTAATGCACAGGCCCGAGGCGTGGCGCATCAGTGTTCGATGCGCCCCTCGTAGGTTCGTCAGAGGGTGTCTCGTTTTGACCCCTCAGACCGCAGAAGGTGGCCCCTTATGAGGGGCCTGCACCCGCCGGGCGAGTAGAAGTAATTGCGCTAGCAGTCCCTACTCCCCGGCCCAATTGGGTGAAGAAGGAACACCGTGGGGTTTTAGTCGGTAAGAGTCCGACATACCCCTCCCTTGAGCTGCCCGGCTCGGGAGGCGGATCCAATGCAGGATTTCCCCACGTTAAAAAAAAAAAAAAAAAAAAAAAAAAGGTTAGGTTAGGTTAGGTTAGGTTAGGTTAGGTTAGGTTAGGTTAGGTTGCGGTTCGAGTCCCACTTCAAGGGACTCGGACCGCGCATTGTGGGAGCGGCGGCGGCTCTCGGTCGGCTCCTCCCGAATACGGGGGGGCCGGGCGCGAGCTGCCGCAAATTATATGCGGGAGTTGTGCGCAGCATGGCCGTCTACGGGGCACCGATCTGGGTGGACGCCCTCAGCGCCTGCAACGTACGCGCGCTGCGTGCAGCGCAGCGTGTCGTGGCGCTGAGGGTGATCCGTGGATACCGGTCGGTGTCCGCGGGGGCGGCCTTTGTGCTCGCCGGCTCCCCGCCGTGGGAGCTGGAGGCGGAAGTTCTCGCCGCCGTGTATAGGTTCACGGCGGCGAGAAAAGAGTTGGGGGAGCCGCCTCCGGCTCCCAGAGAGGTTGAGGGCCTGCGGAGGCAGGCCCGGGACAGGGTCCTGCTTAGGTGGGAGGAGGACCTGGCGGACGCGCGCTATGGGCGCTATACTATAGACGCCGTCCGCCCGGTCCTCCGGGAGTGGTGCAAAAGGGAGCAGGGCTCCCTAACATTCAGGCTTGTGCAGGTGCTGTCCGGACATGGTTGTTTCGGATGGTACCTGCACAAAATAGCCAGGAGGGAGCCCACCACCGCGTGCCATGAGTGCGGCGCTGCGGAGGATACAGCGCAGCACACTCTCTCTGAGTGTGCTGCGTGGGTGGAGCAGCGCCGCGCTCTGGCCGCGGTGATCGGAGGGGACCTCTCGCTGCCGAGTGTGGTAAATCACATGCTCGGCAGCGAGGGGTCTTGGTTGGCGATGGTCTCCTTCTGCGAGGAGGTCATCTCGCAGAAGGAGACGGCGGAGAGGGCTCGCGAGGTAGATCCTCTGAGCGGCCCTCTCCGCCAAAGAAGAACGGGCGGCCGGAGGAGGCGCTTTGCGCGCCTCCTGCCGCCACCATAGCCGGACCAGGGGAGACGGGTCGGGGGGCCCGTCTTCCCATTGCACAGGTCCGGCGGATGGGGGGAGACAGTTAGGGTGTACCGAACTGTCTCCCATTAATGCCGGGGGCCCAGCAAGTTGCTGGGCCTGCCGCTGGGGCGACGCGGCAAACAGAATGCCAAGTGCGAAGCCCGCGTCGCCCCGTTAAGGCGGCGGATGGTACACCGTGGAGGTTTAGTGAGTAGGAGTCTCACATAACCACTCGCCCGAACTGTCTCCCATTAATGCCGGGGGCCCAGCAAGTTGCTGGGCCTGCCGCTGGGGCGACGCGGCAAACAGAATGCCAAGTGCGAAGCCCGCGTCGCCCCGTTAAGGCGGCGGATGGTACACCGTGGAGGTTTAGTGAGTAGGAGTCTCACATAACCACTCGTCCCCCCGGGCGGGTGTGTACCCATGAAGGGTTCCTCCACGTTAAAAAAAAAAAAAAAAAAAAAAAAAAAAAAAAAAAAAAAAAAAAAAAAAAAAAAAAAAAAAAAGGTTAGGTTAGGTTAGGTTAGGTTAGGTTAGGTTAGGTTAGGTTAGGTTAGGTTAGGTTAGGTTGGGGTCGCGCAGGCGTGACGAGGTACTTGTATCTCTGATCTGCAGGGGGTGGACCCACAGGCGCAATACAGCACTCTCCCTTTGGAGAGAGCCTTAGCCTGCCACCTCAAGACCGTAGTGCGTGGTGAAGAACCACATCCTTCTCGAGGTGACCCTGTCTCGCTGAACACTACGGATCTAGGCTGGAGAGCCGATAAACACTCCTGGGTGTGGCGTGTGAGCAGCGCACTCAGTACCGGGTCGGGGCCGAGGAGGACTCAGGTTGAGTCCCAAGGGCCTGATTCCGGATAGCGGCTGGCGGGACTGGGTTTATTCCAGTTTCGGCAGGCGTACTGCGAACTTGACGACGTTGTGTAGCAACCATGGAAAGAGCAAAGTTTCAAAAGTTACTACCCCAGGAGGGTACCCGAAAGGGAGAATCCCTCCCCGAGCTTAGCTCGGGCTGCCCCACGTTCTCTGGGGGGGGCAAAATTTTGCGCGATCCCAATACGATGACCTTGGCTTTGAATACGGTTACTGATGCTTGCGATTCGGTTATTGTCGAACCGGTTCCCACGATGACTTTGGCTTGTTTACGGACAACCGATGAAACAATCATGAAAGCACATCTTAAAAAATTACTACCCCAGGAGGGTACCTGCTCCACCGGAGCAGGAGAATCCCTCCCCGGGCCTAGCCCGGGCAGCCCCGCGTTCTCTGGGGGGGGCAAAGCTGTGCCGATCGTGGTTTTAGAGAGGGCTGTGTCGCTGGACCGTTTATCGGTTTCCAGCGACACTAGCGTCGCGACGTTGGTGTCGGTAGATTCTGCGGAGGGAAAGGAGTCTCCTTCCCTCGGCAGGTTCTACCGGATGAGTGGAGAGGAGGAGTCGGACTCTGCCCCCGAGGGCGAGTCCGTAGAACATCTCGGGCGTCCTGGCCCTAGTGCCTCCAAGCGAGGCAGAGGCCGCCCACCGACGACGGGCCAATACGTTGGCTTGGCTAAGGCCAAATCGGAGTTCCTCCGCGTCAGGAAGGAGGAACTCCACCTACGAGCCGAGGAGGAGGTAGCCGAGCTGGCTTCAGAGTTGAAGCGGAAGCGGGCTACCAGGGAATCCAAGGCTCCGAGTTCAGACACACAACTTGTGTCTGAACTCTGTTCGAAGGTCTCGGACGACGTCGGAGTTATACTCCGCGTCGCCAAGAACTCGAACAACCTTAAGGGCACGTTCGTGCATGCCCTTAAGGACGCGGCCGCGTCCATCGAGGACGCGGTGAAGAAGATGGCAGGCCGGACGATTACCGAGGAGATATCCAAGCTCCAAGGGATTGTCTCGGACCTGAAGGCGAAGGAGGTGCGGCAAGCGGCTGAGATGGCTGCGCTTCGCAAGGAGATTGCGGAGTTGCGGGCGGATCAGCTCGCTGCCAAGCGTCCGGAGCCTGTGGCACCGGTACCCATAGTGGTACCCTCTGTGGGGTCTGGGCCGGCCCCGGCCCCTAAGAGGAGGGCAATGGCTCGGGAGGAGTTTCCTCCTCTTCCGCAGCCACGCCAGACGATGCCACAGTGTGAGCGCACTGCGAAGCCGCAGCGCGGTCGCACTGAGGTAGTGACGGAGGAGCGCCTCGAGGAGGTGGTAGGTGGGATGGAAAACCGTATGTTGACCATCCTCACCGCGCGTTTAGACGGCCTCCAGGAGAGGCTCCTTCCGGAGAAGCGGCTGCGGCCGCCGCTAGCTGCAGACCGTAAGGCTGCAGCGAAAGTGGCGGCTAAGGCTGCTACTCCGGAGTCCCGGCCGAAGCCACACCCTATTCCTCAGCAGAACGCTGGAAAAGGGCAGAGCAAGGCCAAGAAGACGGCAGCTTCAACCCCGCTCACTTATAGTGAGAAACTAGCAGCCCCCAGACCCTCCGAGGGTGAATGGGTGCTGGTAGGTAAGGGGGGAAAGCCCGTAAAGGCTTCGAAGCCTAAGAAGGCTTCTAAGCCTAAGAAGGCGGCTCAGCCTAAGAAGGCGGCCAAGTCAAAGGTTGCGCCATCCAAGAAGGTAAGGGCCCCCAAACTTCGCGCCAACAATTCGACTGCAGTGGTTCTGACCCTGCAGCCGGATGCGGCGAAGAGGGGCCTCACCTACAAGGATGTGCTCGCCAAGACTTTTGCAGGTATCGACTTTGCAAGTCTTGGTATCCCTTCTGTAGGTTTTAGGAAGACGGCGACGGGTGCTGCTCTACTGGAGGTGCCGGGTGCGGATTCGGCGTCCAAGACGGACGTCCTAGCTGCACACATTAGGGCTTCTTTTACAGCGGAGGATGTTCGTGTCGCCAGGCCGGTGAGGTGCGCAGATCTGCGGATTTCGGGTCTTGATGACACAGTGAGTGCGGAAGTGCTCACTGCTGTCGTCGCACGGGTCGGAGGTTGTCCTGCGGAGCAGGTGAAATCCGGCGAACCGCGTCTCGGCGTTGACGGGACCGGTACGGCCGTGGTTTCCTGCCCCGTGGAGGTTGCCAAGAGGCTCGGCGAGAGCCGACGTCTCTTGGTCGGGTGGGTGTCGGCGCGGGTTAAACTCCTGCAGCCGCGCCCACAGCGTTGTTTCCGGTGTCGGCAGACCGGTCATTTAGGGGCCACGTGCCCCTCTACCGTCGACTGCAGTGGTCTTTGTCACCGCTGTAGTCAGCCCGGCCATAAGGCTGGGGTTTGCACCGCAGACCTGCACTGCGCCGTATGCGCAGCGGCAGGTAAGTCAGCGGGGCACCGAGTGGGCAGTAAGGCCTGCTCGGCGCCTCCGCCCAAAAAGGGGGGTAAAGTAGGGAAGGGCAGGAGGGGTCAGACCCCCTCGAAACCCTCGGCCGCGTCGACTGCCGCTAAGGCGTCGACTTCGGCCTCTGAGGTTTGCATGGACCCTGCCATTTTATAATGGCTCTCCGTGTACTCCAAGGGAATTTAAACCACTGTGCCAGAGCTCAGGACTTGATGTCCCAGAGCATGGCGCAGTGGTCGATAGGGGTCGCTGTGATGGCGGAGCCATACTTTGTCCCACCTAGCGATTGCTGGGTCGGTGACAGGTATGGTTGCGTAGCCATCATATCTAGGCCGGCTGCCGGTGTCCCACCCTTCGTAGATATTACGAAGGGCCAGGGGTACGTGGCGGCGCGGCTAGGTGACGTCGTTGTCGTCGGGGTCTACGCTCCACCTCGGTGGAGTCTCGCGGAGTTCGAGTCCTTCCTAGTAGGGTTAGGTAGCGTCGTGTTAGGCTGCCACCCTCGCCCCGTTCTGGTACTGGGTGACTTCAACGCCAAATCAACGGCTTGGGGTTGCCCATGCTCGGACAGAAGGGGTGAGGTGTTGGAAGAGTGGGCGCTGACATCTGGCCTGCTCGTCCTAAACAGAGGCTCCGTGAACACGTGCGTGCGACCGCAGGGCGAATCCATAGTGGACGTTTCGTTCGCTAGCCCTGCGATCGCACGTCGTGTTCGGGACTGGAGAGTCCTCGGGGAGGTGGAGACGTTGTCCGACCATTTATATGTTCGGTTCGACGTCTCCGTCCAAACCGAGGACCTACCGGTACCGGGAGTTCCTGTGGAGGACGGTCCACGTTGGGTGTTAGGGCGACTCGATAGGGAAGTCTTCCAGGAGGCCGCCATCGTGCAGGACTGGGTGTTGCGTGCGACACCCGAGAGGCCTGCCGATGTCGATGATGGGGCGGAGCGACTGAGGGATGCGGTATCACACATGTGTGATGCTGCTATGCCTCGGGCGAGACGTGTCCGAACCAAACGCCAGGTGTATTGGTGGAACGCCGACATTGCACAGCTGCGTGCAGCGTGCGTGTCGGCGCGTCGCCGGTATACCCGGATCAGGCGAAGACGACGTCGAACTCAGGTCGCAGCCCCGGAGGAGGTGGAGCTGCATGAGGGATACCGGGCTGCGAAGCTCGCCCTCAAGCAGGCCATCGAGCGGTCTAAGGCGCAGGCCAGGGAGGAACTGTTGGAGATCCTCAGTCGGGACCCGTGGGGACGCCCGTACCGTATGGTACGTGGCAAGCTCCGCCAGTGGGCACCCCCGGTAACGCAGAGTCTCCAGCCGCAGTTCCTCGACGAAGTCTTTAGCGCACTGTTCCCTTCGAGGGGGGAGTTTACTCCTCCACCGATGGCTTCGCCTTTAATGGCGGAGCCGGACGTGGGCAGTGTCGACGTGACCCGGGAAGAATTGGGAGCGGCGGTGGAACGGCTTAAGGCCAAGAACACCGCCCCGGGACCCGATGGTCTGCCTGGCAGAGCATGGGTCCTGGCCCTAGAGGTTCTCGAGCCTCGGCTATTGGGGCTCTTCAGTGCGTGTCTGGAGCAGGGCCGGTTTCCAATCCGATGGAAAACCGGTCGGTTAGTCCTGCTTCAGAAGGAGGGGCGCCCGGCGGACAATCCGTCGGCGTACCGGCCGATCGTGTTGCTTGACGATGTGGGCAAGCTCTTTGAAAGAGTCATTGCAAACCGCATCGTCAGCCACTTAACGCGTGAAGGGCCGGACCTGGCGGCGAACCAGTACGGGTTTCGCAGGGGTCGCTCCACTATCGACGCGATCACGCAGGTTAGGAGTTTGGCGGAAGAGGCCATTGCACGGGGCGAGGTGGTGTTGGCGGTGTCCTTGGACATCGCTAACGCATTCAACACCTTACCCTGGGCCTGTATTAGGGAGGCGCTTCGTTATCACGGAGTGCCGACCTATATCCGTCGAATCGTCGCGTCGTACCTCTCCGAGAGGTACGTGACCTTCCCGGGTCAGAGTCGTACGTGTAGGCGCGAGGTAGTATGCGGTGTTCCACAGGGGTCGGTCCTAGGCCCTCTCCTGTGGAACATCGGATATGATTGGGTGTTGCGGGGTGCGCTCCTCCGTGGGCTGAGTGTCGTCTGTTATGCAGACGACACTCTGGTCACGGCGAGAGGTAAGACACACCGCGATGCCCAGATACTCATCACAGCCGGCGTAGCTCAAGTAGTTGCTAGGATTCGAAGGTTAGGGCTCGAGGTGGCATTGCACAAGTCCGAGGCTCTGTGTTTTCACGGGCCTCGGAACGCGCCACCGAGAGGATCGCGAATCACCGTAGGCGGCGTTTCCATAGGCATCCAGTCTGAGATGAAATATCTCGGACTGGTGTTAGATAGTAGGTGGGATTTCGTCGCGCACTTCAGGCAGCTGACCCCTCGACTGTTGGGCGCTGCAGCCGCGCTCGCGCGGTTGCTGCCCAACTTAGGGGGGCCCGATTCCGCTTGCCGGAAGCTCTATTTAGGGGTTGTTCGGTCCATGGCCCTTTACGGGGCCCCGGTGTGGGCTGCAGACCTGTCGGCCCAGAACATCCGCGCTCTGCGGGCTCCGCAGAGGGCGATGGCCGTCAGGGCAGCACGCGGGTACCGCACAGTCTCTTTTGAGGCGGCGTCCCTCTTGGTAGGTTCCGCGCCATGGGATCTCGAAGCGAGAGCCCTCGCGTCACTCTACGAGTGGCGCGGGGAGGCGCTGAATGGAGGACTTCGGCTTGCACCTCGAGAAATCGAGGCGCAGAGGTCGGAGCTCCACGAGATCCACGTCATGGCCGAGTGGAGACGTAGGCTCGATTCTCCTGTTTCAGGTGCGGCGACGGTGGAGGCCATCCGGCCTCGTCTGGCTTCATGGTTGAGTAGGGCACATGGCACCTTGACCTTCCGCCTGACACAGGTGCTCACGGGACACGGTTGTTTCGGGAGTTACCTGTGTCGCATAGGCCGGGAGATTGCACCAGGGTGTCATCACTGTGGCTGCGCGTTCGACGACGCGCAGCACACGCTCGAGGTTTGTCCCGCTTGGGACTCTGAACGCTGCGTTTTGTCCGCAGCCGTAGGGACCGACCTCTCGCTCGCAGCCGTCGTCAAGGCGATGGTCGAGAGTGAGAGAGGTTGGGATTCTGTCGTCTCTTTTTGCGAACATGTCATGGTCGTGAAAGAGACGGCGGAGCGGGAGAGGGAGCTCACTAGTGAGATTCCCTCTCGCGGTCGGCGTTCTGGTCGACGGCGGCGTCAGGTGGGTGATGACCTCCGGCCGCCGTAGGCAGGGCCTGTAGGCGAGGGACACGGGCATGTCCGTCGCCATAGCACACAGGCCCATGGCGAGGCGCACGCAGTGTTCCAAACTTTTACGCGTGCGTCACCCGGTTCATCCGGGAAGTTTTTGTCTGTATTCTTCAGACCGTAGTCGAAGCTCCACCGGTGGAGCTACACCCGTCGAGTTGAGCAGAAGTAATGCGCATGCGTTCCTGGTCCTCGACATCAAGGGTGCTGTTAGGGGAACACACGTGGGGATTTTTTAGTGGGTATTTGTGGTATTTTTATGTTACCATGGAGTCCCACATACCCTTTCGGCCTGCCCGGGCCGTCTGTGGATGCGTAAATGCATTTTTACCCACGTAAAAAAAAAAAAAAAAAAAAAAAAAAAAAAAAAAAAAAAAAAAAAAAAGGTTAGGTTAGGTTAGGTTAGGTTAGGTTAGGTTGGGACCCCCCCCGATGGGTTCCCGCCTTGTCGTGGCGGGGGGGCTTAGTAACCGTGGCCTAGCCACCCACGGTGAAGCGAAGAGGAACCCCAGGAGAGGCCGCTCGTCTAGGCTGAGTTGGACAGCCGGTGACGAGCGGCCACCAGGAGAAGCTGCTTCGGCGGCTGTAGGTTGCGGTGGTGTATGGGCGCCACCGCAACTGAGGCGAGCCGCGGTGTCGTATGGGAGGCACCGCGGCTGAAGGCGAGGGGCCGCGGCGGGAGAGGTGTGTCGGTGTCACGTTGCCGCTCACCCTACCTTCCGCGGCCTCAACGGGGCCGCCACCGTTAGATGGCGGACGCGGTGGGGTCGCAGAGGAAGGGAAGTGTCGATGTTTCCGCTCTCCCTATCCTCTGCGACCGTGAGGAAGAAAACCTCGTTAAAAAATCACCAAGGAAGAAAACCTTGTTAAAAAATTGAGAGGAAGAAAACCTCTTTAAAAAATCACCAGGAGGGGCGGCGTTCTGGTCCTTTGGACCAGAACCTGGAGGAAGAAAACCTCGGTAAAAAATCACAGGGGTTCGCGGTGGACAGGGTGGCCCGAACCCGGAGGAAGAAAACCTCCTTAAAAAATCACCGAGGAATAAAACCTCGCAAAAAAATTGAACGGAGGCTGGGGGCTGCGGTCGGTGATGGGCGCCCCCAGTGGGGAGTGCCTCTCTTCGGGGGGGCAGCGCTTGTCGGGGTGCACAGAAGTAATGCCCTAGGGTCTTCCTGTGCCCCCGACGCCAAGCGCTCCGGAGGCGATGTTTGGGTTTTTTAGTGGGTACAGTCCCACATAACCTGTTCGCTGTCCTCCGCGGCGGGCAGGTACCCATGACGGGTTTTTCCCAAACTGAAAAAAAAAAAAAAAAAAAAAAAAAAAAAAAAAAAGGTTAGGTTGGGACTCTGAACGCTGCGTTCTGACCGCAGCGATAGGGACCGACCTCTCGCTCCGAGCCGTCGTCAAGGCGATGGTCGAGAGTGAGAGTAATTGGGATTCTGTCGTCTCTTTTTGTCAGCAGGTTATGGTCGTGAAGGAGACGGCGGAGAGAGAGAGGGAGCTCACTAGCGAGATGCCCTCTCGCGGTCGGCGTTCTGGTCGACGGCGGCGTCAGGTGGGTGATGACCTCCGGCCGCCGTAGGCAGGGCCTGCAGGCGAGGGACACGGGCATGTCCGTCGCCATAGCACACAGGCCCATGGCGAGGCGCACGCAGTGTTCCAAACTTTTACGCGTGCGTCGCCCGGTTTCGTCCGGGCAGTTGTTGTCTGATACTTCATTCAGACCGTAGTTGAAGCTCCTCCGTTGGAGCTACACCCGTCGAGTTGAGCAGAAGTTATGCGCATGCGTTCCTGGTCCTCGACATCCAGGGTGCTGTTAGGGGAACACACGTGGGGATTTTTTAGTGGGTAGTTGTGGTATTTTTAAGTTACCATGTAGTCCCACATACCCTTTCGGCCTGCCCGGGCCGTCTGCGGATGCGTAAATGCATTTTTACCCACGTTAAAAAAAAAAAAAAAAAAAAAAAAAAAGGTTAGGTTAGGTTAGGTTCCCCCCCGATGGGTTCCCGCCTTGTCGTGGCGGGGGGGCTTAGTAACCGTGGCGTGACGAACCACGGTGAAGCGAAGAGGAACCCCAGGAGAGGCCGCTCGTCTAGGCTGAGTTGGCCAGCCGGTGACGAGCGGCCACGGACGAGGCTGCTTCGGCGGCCGTAGGTTGCGGTGGTGTATGGGCGCCACCGCAACTGAGGCGAGCCGCGGTGTCGTATGGGAGGCACCGCGGCTGAAGGCGAGGGGCCGCGGCGGGAGAGGTGTGTCGGTGTCACGTTGCCGCTCACCCTACCTTCCGCGGCCTCAACGGGGCCGCCACCGTTAGATGGCGGACGCGGTGGGGTCGCAGGGGAAGAGAAGTGTCGATTTTTCCACTCTCCCTATCCTCTGCGACCGTGAGGAAGAAAACCTCGTTAAAAAATCACCGAGGAAGAAAACCTCGTGAAAAAATTACCAAGGAAGAAAACCTTGTAAAAAAATCACACGGCGGCGGGTCTGGTCCTTTTGGGACCAGAACCGAGAGGAAGAAAACCTCGTTAAAAAATTACAGGGGTTCGCGGTGGACGGGGAGGCCCGAACCCGGAGGAAGAAAACCTCCTTAAAAAATCACCGAGGAATAAAACCTCGCTAAAAAATTGAACGGAGGCTGGGGGCTGCGGTCGGTGATGGGCGCCCCCAGTTGGGAGAGCTTCCCTTCGGGAGGCAGCGCTTGTCGGGGTGCACAGAAGTTATGCCCTCGGGTCTTCCTGTGCCCCCGACGCCAAGCGCAATGGAGTTGGTGGGTTTGGGTTTTTTAGTTGGTGCAGTCCAACATAACCCGTCCGCTGTCCTCCGCGGCGGGCGGGTACCCATGACGGGTTTTTCCCAAACGCAAAAAAAAAAAAAAAAAAAAAAAAAAAAAGGTTAGGTTAGGTTTCTGTTGGGGTCGCGCAGGCGTGACGAGGTACTTGTATCTCTGATCTGCAGGGGGTGGACCCACAGGCGCAACACAGCACTCTCCCTTTGGAGAGAGCCTTAGCCTGCCACCTCAAGACCGTAGTGCGTGGTGAAGAACCACATCCTTCACGAGGTGACCCTGTCTCGCAGAACACTACGGATCTAGGCTGGAGAGCCGATAAACACTCCTGGGTGTGGCGTGTGAGCAGCGCACTCAGTACCGGGTCGGGGCCGAGGAGGACTCAGGTTGAGTCCCAAGGGCCTGATTCCGGATAGCGGCTGGCGGGACTGGATTTATTCCAGTTTCGGCAGGCGTACTGCGAACTTGACGATGTTTAGAGTTCACAATGGAGTTTGCAAAATTTAAAAATAAACTACCCCAGGAGGGTACCCGAAAGGGAGAATCCCTCCCCGAGCTTAGCTCGGGCTGCCCCACGTTCTCTGGGGGGGGCAAAATTTTGCGCGATTTCGATACGACGACCCTGGCTAGTAACATGGTTACTGATTTTGCACACGATTCGGTTATTGTCGAACCGGAACTGACGACCTTGGCTTGTTCACGGACAACCGATGAGAAAACTATGATGGTACAACTCAAAAAATTACTACCCCAGGAGGGTACCTGCTCCACCGGAGCAGGAGAATCCCTCCCCGAGCCTAGCTCGGGCTGCCCCGCGTTCTCTGGGGGGGGCAAAGCTGTGCCGATTGTAGTGCTGGAGAGGGCTGTGTCGCTGGACCGTTTATCGGTTTCCAGCGACAGCAGCGTGGCGACGTTGGTGTCGGTGAATTCTGCGGAGGGAAGGGAGTCTCCTTCCCTCGGCAGGTTCTACCGAATGAGTGGAGAGGAGTCGGACTCTGCCCCCGAGGGCGAGTCCGTCGAACATCTCGGGCGTCCTGGCCCTAGTGCCTCCAAGCGAGGCAGAGGCCGCCCACCTACGACGGGCCAATACGTTGGCTTGGCTAAGGCCAAAACGGAGTTCCTTCGGGTCAGGAAGGAGGAACTCCACCTACGAGCCGAGGAGGAGGTAGCCGAGCTGGCTTCAGAGTTGAAGCGGAAGCGGGCTACCAGGGAGTCCAAGGCTCCGAGTTCAGACACACAACTTGTGTCTGAACTCTGTTCGAAGGTCTCGGACGACGTCGGGGTTATACTCCGCGTCGCCAAGAATTCGAACAACCTTAAGGGCACGTTCGTGCATGCCCTTAAGGACGCGGCCGCATCCATTCAGGACGCGGTCAAGACGATGGCGGGCCGTACGGTCTCCGAGGAGATTACCAAGCTCCAGGAGATTTGTACGGAGTTAAAGGCGAAGGAGGTGCGGCAAGCGGCTGAGATGGCTGCGCTCCGCAAGGAGATTGCGGAGTTGCGGGCAAATCAGCTCGCTGCCAAGCGTCCGGAGCCTGTGCCACCGGTACCCGTAGTGGTACCCTCTCAGGGGTCTGGGCCGGCTCCGGCCCCTAAGAGGAGGGCAATGGCTCGGGAGGAGTTTCCTCCTCTTCCGCAGCCACGCCAGTCCAAGCCTCAGAGTGAGCGCGCTGCGAAGCCGCAGCGCAATCCCTCTGAGGTAGTGACGGAGGAGCGCCTGGTGGAGGTGGTAGGTGGGATGGCTGACCGCGTGTTGGGCATCCTCACCGCACGTCTCGACGGCCTCCAAGATAGGCTCCTTCCGGAGAAGCGGCTGCGACCGCCGCTAGCTGCAGACCGTAAGGCTGCAGCAAAAGTGGCGGCTAAGGCTGCTACTCCGGAGTCCCGGCCGAAGCCACACCCTGTTCCTCAGCAGAACGCTGGGAAAGGGAAGAGCAAGGCCAAGAAGACGGCAGCTTCCACCCCGCTCACTTATAGTGAGACACTAGCAGCCCCCAGACCCTCCGAGGGTGAATGGGTGCTGGTAGGTAAGGGGGGAAAGCCCGTAAAGGCTTCGAAGCCTAAGAAGGCTTCTAAGCCTAAGAAGGCGGCTCAGCGAAAGGTTGCGCCATCCAAGAAGGAGAGGGCCCCCAAACTTCGCGCCAACAATTCGACTGCAGTGGTTCTGACCCTGCAGCCGGATGCGGCGAAGAGGGGCCTCACCTACAAGGATGTGCTCGCCAGGACTTTTGCAGGTATAGACCTGGCTAGTCTTGGCATCCCTTCCGTAGGTTTTAGGAGGACGGCGACGGGTGCGGCTCTTCTGGAGGTGCCGGGCGTTGACACGGCGGCCAAGACGGACGCCCTTGCAGCGCACATCAGGGCTTCCTTTTCAGGTGAGGATGTTCGTGTCGCTAGGCCGGTGAGGTGCGCAGATCTGCGGATTTCGGGTCTTGATGACACAGTGAGTGCGGAAGTGCTCACTGCTGTCGTCGCACGGGTCGGAGGTTGTCCTGCGGAGCAGGTGAAATCCGGCGAACCGCGTCTCGGCGTTGACGGGACCGGTACGGCCGTGGTTTCCTGCCCCGTGGAGGTTGCCAAGAGGCTCGGTGAGAGCCGACGTCTCTTGGTCGGGTGGGTGTCGGCGCGGGTTAAACTCCTGCAGCCGCGCCCACAGCGTTGTTTCCGGTGTCGGCAGACCGGTCATTTAGGGGCCACGTGCCCCTCTACCGTCGACTGCAGTGGTCTTTGTCACCGCTGTAGTCAGCCCGGCCATAAGGCTGGGGTTTGCACCGCAGACCTGCACTGCGCCGTATGCGCAGCGGCAGGTAAGTCAGCGGGGCACCGAGTGGGCAGTAAGGCCTGCTCGGCGCCTCCGCCCAAAAAGGGGGGTAAAGTAGGGAAGGGCAAGAGGGGTCAGACCCCCTCGAAACCCTCGGCCGCGTCGACTGCCGCTAAGGCGTCGACTTCGGCCTCTGAGGTGTGCATGGACCCTGCCATTTTATAATGGCTCTCTGTGTACTCCAAGGGAATTTAAACCACTGTGCCAGAGCTCAGGACTTGATGTCCCAGAGCATGGCGCAGTGGTCGATAGGGGTCGCTGTGATGGCGGAGCCATACTTTGTCCCACCTAGCGATTGCTGGGTCGGTGACAGGTATGGTTGCGTAGCCATCATATCTAGGCCGGCTGCCGGTGTCCCACCCTTCGTAGATATTACGAAGGGCCAGGGGTACGTGGCGGCGCGGCTAGGTGACATCGTTGTCGTCGGGGTCTACGCTCCACCTCGGTGGAGTCTCGCGGAGTTCGAATCCTTCTTGGTAGGAGTAGGCAACGTAGTGTTAGGCAGCCACCCTCGCCCCGTCCTGGTACTGGGTGACTTCAACGCCAAATCAACGGCTTGGGGTTGCTCATGCTCAGATCGACGTGGTGAGGTGTTGGAAGAGTGGGCGCTGACATCTGGCCTGCTCGTCCTCAACAGGGGCTCCGTGAACACGTGCGTGCGACCGCAGGGCGAATCCATAGTGGACGTTTCGTTCGCTAGCCCTGCGATCGCACGTCGTGTTCGGGACTGGAGAGTCCTCGGGGAGGTGGAGACGTTGTCCGACCATTTATATGTTCGGTTCGACGTCTCCGTCCAAACCGAGGACCTACCGGTACCGGGAGTTCCTGTGGGGGACGGTCCGCGTTGGGTGTTAGGGCGACTCGATAGGGAAGTCTTCCAGGAGGCCGCCATCGTGCAGGACTGGGTGTTGCGTGCGACACCCGAGAGGCCTGCCGATGTCGATGATGGGGCGGAGCGACTGAGGGATGCGGTATCACACATGTGTGATGCCGCTATGCCTCGGGCGAGGCGTGTCCGAGCCAAACGCCAGGTGTATTGGTGGAACGCCGACATTGCACAGCTGCGTGCAGCGTGCGTGTCGGCGCGTCGCCGGTATACCCGGATCAGGCGAAGACGACGTCGAACTCAGGTCGCAGCCCCGGAGGAGGTGGAGCTGCATGAGGGATACCGGGCTGCAAAGCTCGCCCTCAAGCAGGCCATCGAGCGGTCTAAGGCGCAGGCCAGGGAGGAACTGTTGGAGATCCTCAGTCGGGACCCGTGGGGACGCCCGTACCGTATGGTACGTGGCAAGCTCCGCCAGTGGGCACCCCCGGTAACGCAGAGTCTCCAGCCGCAGTTCCTCGACGTTGTCGTTAGCGCACTGTTCCCTTCGGGGGGGGAGTTTACTCCTCCACCGATGGCTTCGCCTTTTATGGCGGAGCCGGACGTGGGCAGTGTCGACGTGACCCGGGAAGAATTGGGAGCGGCGGTGGAACGGCTTAAGGCCAAGAACACCGCCCCGGGACCCGATGGTCTGCCTGGCAGAGCATGGGTCCTGGCCCTAGGGGTTCTCGAGCCTCGCCTATTGGGGCTCTTCAGTGCGTGTCTGGAGCAGGGCCGGTTTCCAATCCGATGGAAAACCGGTCGGTTAGTCCTGCTTCAGAAGGAGGGGCGCCCGGCGGACAATCCGTCGGCGTACCGGCCGATCGTGTTGCTTGACGATGTGGGCAAGCTCTTTGAAAGAGTCATTGCAAACCGCATCGTCAGCCATTTAACGCGTGAGGGGCCGGACCTGGCGGTTAACCAGTACGGGTTTCGCAGGGGTCGCTCCACTATCGACGCGATCACGCAGGTTAGGAGTTTGGCGGAAGAGGCCATTGCACGGGGCGAGGTGGTGTTGGCGGTGTCCTTGGACATCGCTAACGCATTCAACACCTTACCCTGGGCCTGTATTAGGGAGGCGCTTCGTTATCACGGAGTGCCGACCTATATCCGTCGTATCGTCGCGTCGTACCTCTCCGAGAGGTACGTGACCTTCCCGGGTCAGAGTCGTACGTGTAGGCGCGAGGTAGTATGCGGTGTTCCACAGGGGTCGGTCCTTGGCCCTCTTCTGTGGAACATCGGATATGATTGGGTGTTGCGGGGTGCGCTCCTCCGTGGGTTGAGTGTCGTCTGTTATGCAGACGACACTCTGGTCACGGCGAGAGGTAAGACACACCGCGATGCCCAGATACTCATCACAGCCGGCGTAGCTCAGGTAGTTGCTAGGATTCGAAGATTAGGGCTCGAGGTGGCATTGCACAAGTCCGAGGCTCTGTGCTTTCACGGGCCTCGGAACGCGCCACCGAGAGGATCGCGAATCACCGTAGGCGGCGTGTCCATAGGCATCCAGTCCGAGATGAAATATCTCGGACTGGTGTTAGACAGTAGGTGGGATTTCGTCGCGCACTTCAGGCAGCTGACCCCTCGACTGTTGGGCGCTGCAGCCGTGCTCGCGCGGTTGCTGCCCAACTTAGGGGGGCCCGATTCCGCTTGCCGGAAGCTCTATTTAGGGGTTGTCCGGTCCATGGCCCTTTACGGGGCCCCGGTGTGGGCTGCAGACCTGTCGGCCCAGAACATCCGCGCTCTGCGGGCTCCGCAGAGGGCGATGGCCGTCAGAGCAGCTCGCGGGTACCGCACAGTCTCTTTTGAGGCGGCGTCCCTGCTGGTAGGTTCCGCGCCATGGGATCTCGAAGCGAGAGCCCTCGCGTCACTCTACGAGTGGCGCGGGGAGGCGCTGAATGGAGGACTTCGGCTTGCACCTCGAGAAATCGAGGCGCAGAGGTCGGAGCTCCACGAGATCCACGTCATGGCCGAGTGGAGACGTAGGCTCGATTCTCCTGTTTCAGGTGCGGCGACGGTGGAGGCCATCCGGCCTCATCTGGCAGCTTGGTTGGGTAGGGCACATGGCACCTTGACCTTCCGCCTGACACAGGTGCTCACGGGACACGGTTGTTTCGGGGGTTACCTGTGTCGCATAGGCCGGGAGATTGCACCAGGGTGTCATCACTGTGGCTGCGCGTTCGACGACGCGCAGCACACGCTCGAGGTTTGTCCCGCTTGGGATTCGGAACGCTGCGTTCTATCCGCAGCCGTAGGGACCGACCTCTCGCTCCGAGCCGTCGTCAAGGCGATGGTGGAGAGTGAGAGAGGTTGGGATTCTGTCGTCTCTTTTTGCGAGCATGTCATGGTCGTGAAAGAGACGGCGGAGAGAGAGAGGGAGCTCACTAGTGAGATTCCCTCTCGCGGTCGGCGTTCTGGTCGACGGCGGCGTCAGGTGGGTGATGACCTCCGGCCGCCGTAGGCAGGGCCTGTAGGCGAGGGACACGGGCATGTCCGTCGCCATAGCACACAGGCCCATGGCGAGGCGCACGCAGTGTTCCACACTTTTACGCGTGCGCTCGGTTGTTGTCTGTTCTGTCAGACCGTAGTTGGAGCTCCCCTGTGGGAGCTACACCCGTCGAGTTGAGCAGAAGTAATGCGTATGCGTTCCTGGTCCTCGACATCAAGGGTGCTGTTAGGGGAACACACGTGGGGATTTTTTAGTGGGTAGTTGTGGTATTTTAATTACCATGGAGTCCCACATACCCTTTCGGCCTGCCCGGGCCGTCTGCGGATGCGTAAATGCATTTTTACCCACGTTAAAAAAAAAAAAAAAAAAAAAAAAAAAAAAAAAAAGGTTAGGTTTCTGTTAACACGTGCGTGCGACAGCAGGGTGGATCAATAGTGGACCTCACGTTCGCTAGCCCTGCTTTAGCTCGCCGTGTTCGGGGCTGGAGAGTCCTGGAGGGGGTGGAGACGTTGTCGGACCATAGATATATACGGTTCGATGTCACCACCCAAACCTCGGACGGACCAGCCCGTAGGACCCCCGCAGAGGACGGTCCGCGTTGGGCGTTGAAGCGCCTTGACCGTGAGGTGCTTCTGGAAGCCGCCGTCTTGCAGGCCTGGGTGACAGGCGAATCACCTGACAGGCCTGCTGACGTCGACGAAGAGGCGGAGCTACTTCGTGCGGATATGACGCGTGTCTGTGACGCGGCGATGCCCCGACTAAAGGGGCAGATGCCCGCCAGGCGTCAGGTGTACTGGTGGACCGCCGAAATCGCGCATTTACGCGTAGCGTGTGTGGCGGTCCGACGCCAGTACACCAGAGAACGACGCAGGCGGGGTCGCGTTAGGCAGTCCGCGTCTGTCAGAGAGACGGAGCTCTACGAGGAGTACAGAGCGGCCAAACTGGCCCTCCGTAAGGCTATCGAGCAGTCGAAAGCTGTAGCCAGGGAGGAGTTGCTCGAGACACTCAATCGGGATCCGTGGGGGCGCCCGTACCGTATGGTGCGCGGTAAGTTACGTCAGTGGGCCCCCCCGGTAACCCAGAGCCTCGAGCCACAGCTCCTCCAAGAGGTGGTGGCCGCTCTGTTCCCCTCGAGACCAGAGCATACGCCTCCGCAGATGGCTCCACCCATGGCTGCGCCCAACGCGGATCACTACGACGTTGACGACATGATCCCCGAGGTTACCTGGGAAGAGATGGGGGCGGCGGTGAGACGCATGCAAGCGAAGAACACCGCCCCAGGACCTGACGGCATACCTGGCCGTGCATGGGTCCTGGCTCAAGAGGCCCTCGAGCCCCGGCTGCGAAGGATCTTCACTGCATGTCTTCAGCAGGGCCGGTTTCCACGTGTGTGGAAAACCGGCAAGCTAGTCCTGCTGAAGAAGGAGGGGCGCCCGGCGGACTCACCGTCCGCATACCGGCCCATAGTGCTGTTGGACGAGGTGGCGAAGCTCTGCGAGCGTGTAATCGCAAACCGCCTCGTCCGGCATTTAACACAAGTAGGGCCGGATCTGGCGGAAAATCAGTTCGGTTTCCGCCAGGGGCGCTCCACTATTGACGCTATAATGCAGGTGAAGATCCAGGCGGAGGAAGCAGTGGCTCGGGGCGAGGTGGTTCTGGCGGTGTCTCTTGACATCGCCAACGCTTTTAACACCTTGCCCTGGGCCACAATTAGAGAGGCACTCCGGTTCCATGGAGTGCCGTCCTACCTCCGCCGCATAGTCGGGGCGTACCTCAGCGAGAGGTACGTAACCTTCCCGGGTCGGCGAACTATGAGTCGGCGAGAGGTCGTATCCGGTGTTCCCCAGGGGTCAGTGCTTGGCCCCCTACTCTGGAACATCGGATACGACTGGGTGTTGCGCGGTGCGCTCCTCCGAGGCGTCAGCGTTGTGTGCTACGCTGATGACACGCTTGTGTTAGCTCGGGGGAAGACGCACCGCAAAGCGACGATGCTTGCGACGGCGAGTGTCGCGCAAGTCGTCGGCAGGATCCGGCGTCTGGGGTTGGAGGTGGCGCTGCGTAAATCCGAGGCTCTGGCTTTCCACGGGCCTCGGAATGCGCCGCCTCAAGGATCCCAGATCGTCGTGGGAGGCGTGTCCATCGGTGTCGAGTCGACGATGAGGTATCTCGGCCTCGTCCTCGACGGCCGATGGACCTTCGAAGAACACTTCCGGCAACTGGCCCCCCGCCTTATGGGAGCGGCTGGCGCATTAGCTCGGCTGCTTCCCAATCTGGGGGGCCCTGATTCCACCTGCCGGAAGTTGTACTTAGGGATCGTGCGGTCTATGGCCCTGTATGGGGCACCCGTATGGGCGTATGGCCTGACGGCACAAAACATCGCCCAACTGCGAAGACCGCAGCGGGCGATGGCCGTCAGAGCCGCCCGCGGGTACCGCACGATCTCTTTCGAGGCGGCCTCCCTTTTAGCCGGATCCCCACCTTGGGACCTGGAAGCGAGAGCCCACGCGTCCCTGTATCATAGACGCGTGGAGGCGCTGGAGCAAGGTGTGCGACTCGCGCCTCGGGAAATCGAGGCGCTGAGGTCGCAGCTCCACCAGGTCCTGGTGGTAGATGAGTGGTGCCGACGACTTGAGCGACCGAGCTCGGGCGTGGCAACAGTTGAAGCCATTCGGCCCGTATTGGCCGAGTGGCTGACCAGGCGGCACGGCACCCTGTCTTTCCGGCTGACACAGGTGCTCTCGGGACATGGCTGTTTCGGGAGCTACCTGTGTCGCATAGGCCGGGAGCCTACAGCAGGGTGCCACCATTGTGGCTGTGCGAGGGACACCGCACAGCACACACTCGAAGAGTGTCCCGCCTGGGAAACGCCACGCCGCGAGCTCGTCGCGGTGATTGGCCCGGACCTCTCGCTCTCGACCGTTATCAACGCTATGGTCGAGAGCGAGACCGGGTGGAACTCCGTCGCCTCATACTGCGAGGACGTTATTCTCGCAAAGGAGGCGGCGGAGAGGGAGAGGGAGCTAACTTCTCAGCTTCCCTCCCGCGGTCGACGAACCGGACGGCGGCGACGGGTCGGGAACGACCTACGGCCGCCGTAGGTTAGGCCTGCGGGCGTTGGACGCGGGCACGTCCTTCGCCCTTGCAGTTAATGCACAGGCCCGAGGCGAGGCGCATCAGTGTTCGATGCGCCCCTCGACGGTTCGTCAGAGGGTGTCCAACATTTCGACCCCTCAGACCGCAAGACGAGGCCCCTTATGAGGGGCCAACACCTGCCGGGTCGAGTAGACGCAATGCCTACGCAGCTCCTACTCCCCGGCCACAAAGGTGTGTGAAGAACACCGTGGGGTTTTAGTCGGTAAGAGTCCGACATACCCCTCCCTAGAGCTGCCCGGCTCGGGAGGGGATCCAATGCAGGATTTCCCCACGTTAAAAAAAAAAAAAAAAAAAAAAGGTTAGGTTAGGTTAGGTTAGGTTCAGGCGGAGGAAGCAGTTGCCCGGGGCGAGGTGGTTCTGGCGGTGTCCCTTGACATCGCCAATGCTTTTAACACCTTGCCCTGGGCCACAATTAGAGAGGCACTCCGATTTCATGGAGTGCCGTCCTACCTCCGCCGCATTGTCGGGGCGTACCTCAGCGAGAGGTACGTGACCTTCCCGGGTCAGAGAGAGTCGAGTCGGCGAGACGTAGTATCCGGTGTTCCCCAGGGGTCAGTGCTTGGCCCCCTACTCTGGAACATCGGATACGACTGGGTGTTGCGCGGTGCGCTCCTCCGAGGCGTCAGCGTCGTATGCTACGCTGACGACACGCTCGTGTTAGCCCGGGGGAAGACGCACCGCAAGGCGACGATGCTGGCTACGGCCGGCGTCGCTCAAGTCGTCGGCAAAATCCGGCGTCTGGGGTTGGAGGTGGCGCTGCGTAAATCCGAGGCTCTGTTTTTCTATGGGCCTCGGAATGCGCCGCCTCAAGGATCCCAGATTATCGTGGGAGGCGTGTCCATCGGTGTCGAGTCGACCATGAGGTATCTAGGCCTCGTCCTCGACAGCCGATGGACCTTCGAAGAACACTTCCGGCAACTGGCCCCCCGCCTTATGGGAGCGGCTGGCGCGTTAGCTCGGCTGCTCCCCAACCTGGGGGGGCCTGATTCCACCTGCCGGAAGTTGTACTTAGGGATCGTGCGGTCTATGGCCCTGTATGGGGCACCCGTATGGGCGTATGGCCTGACGGCACAAAACATCGCCCAATTGCGAAGACCGCAGCGGGCGATGGCCGTCAGAGCCGCCCGCGGGTACCGCACGATCTCTTTCGAGGCGGCCTCCCTTCTAGCCGGATCCCCACCTTGGGACCTGGAAGCGAGAGCCCACGCGTCCCTGTATCATAGACGCGTGGAGGCGCTGGAGCAAGGTGTGCGACTCGCGCCTCGAGAAATCGAGGCGCTGAGGTCGCAGCTCCACCAGGTCCTGGTGGTTGAGGAGTGGTGCCGACGACTCGAGCGACCGAGCTCGGGCGTGGCAACAGTTGAAGCCATTCGGCCCGTATTGGCCGAGTGGCTGACCAGGCGGCACGGCACCCTGTCTTTCCGGCTGACACAGGTGCTCTCGGGACACGGCTGTTTCGGGAGCTACCTGTGTCGCATAGGCCGGGAGCCTACAGCAGGGTGCCACCATTGTGGCTGTGCGACGGACACCGCACAGCACACACTCGAAGAGTGTCCCGCCTGGGAAACGCCACGCCGCGAGCTCGTCGCGGTGATTGGCCCGGACCTCTCGCTCTCGACCGTTATCAACGCTATGGTCGAGAGCGAGACCGGGTGGAACTCCGTCGCCTCATACTGCGAGGAAGTTATGCTCGCAAAGGAGGCGGCGGAGAGGGAGAGGGAGCTAACTTCTCAGCTCCCCTCCCGCGGTCGACGAACCGGACGGCGGCGACGGGTCGGTAACGACCTACGGCCGCCGTAGGTTAGGCCTGCGGGCGTTGGACGCGGGCACGTCCTTCGCCCTTGCAGTTAATGCACAGGCCCGAGGTGAGGCGCATCAGTGTTCGACGCGCCCCTCGACGGTTCGTCAGAGGGTGTCCATCACTTCGACCCCTCAGACCGCAAGACGAGGCCCCTTATGAGGGGCCAACACCTGCCGGGTTGAGTAGACGCAATGCTTACGCAGCTCCTACTCCCCGGCCACAAAGGTGTGTGAAGAACACCGTGGGGTTTTAGTCGGTAAGAGTCCGACATACCCCTCCCTAGAGCTGCCCGGCTCGGGAGGGGATCCAATGCAGGATTTCCCCACGTTAAAAAAAAAAAAAAAAAAAAAAAAAAAAAAAAAAAAAAAAAAAAAAGGTTAGGTTAGGTTAGGTTCCTCAGAGTGAGCGCGCTGCGAAGCCGCAGCGCAATCCCTCTGAGGTAGTGACGGAGGAGCGCCTGGTGGAGGTGGTAGGTGGGATGGCTGACCGCGTGTTGGGCATCCTCACCGCACGTCTCGACGGCCTCCAAGATAGGCTCCTTCCGGAGAAGCGGCTGCGACCGCCGCTAGCTGCAGACCGTAAGGCTGCAGCAAAAGTGGCGGCTAAAGCTGCTACTCCGGAGTCCCGGCCGAAGCCACACCCTGTTCCTCAGCAGAACGCTGGAAAAGGGAAGAGCAAGGCCAAGAAGACGGCAGCTTCCACCCCGCTCACTTATAGTGAGACACTAGCAGCCCCCAGACCCTCCGAGGGTGAATGGGTGCTGGTAGGCAAGGGGGGAAAGCCCGCGAAGGCTTCTAAGCCTAAGAAGGCGGCCAAGCCTAACAAGGCGGCCAAGCGAAAGGTTGCGCCATCCAAGAAGGAGAGGGCCCCCAAACTTCGCGCCAACAATTCGACTGCAGTGGTTCTGACCCTGCAGCCGGATGCGGCGAAGAGGGGCCTCACCTACAAGGATGTGCTCGCTAAGACTTTCTCAGGTATGGACCTGGCTAGTCTTGGCAACCCTTCCGTTAATTTCAGGAGGACGGCGACGGGTGCGGCTCTTCTGGAGGTGCCGGGCGTAGACACGGCGGCCAAGACGGACGCCCTTGCCGCGCACATTAGGGCTTCCCTTTCAGGTGAGGATGTTCGTGTCGCCAGGCCGGTGAGGTGCGCAGATCTGCGGATTTCGGGTCTTGATGACACAGTGAGTGCGGAAGTGCTCACTGCTGTCGTCGCACGGGTCGGGGGTTGTCCTGCGGAGCAGGTGAAATCCGGCGAACCGCGTCTCGGCATTGACGGGACCGGTACGGCCGTGGTTTCCTGCCCCGTGGAGGTTGCCAAGAGGCTCGGCGAGAGCCGACGTCTCTTGGTCGGGTGGGTTTCGGCGCGGGTTAAACTCCTGCAGCCGCGCCCACAGCGTTGTTTCCGGTGTCGGCAGACCGGTCATTTAGGGGCCACGTGCCGCTCTACCGTCGACTGCAGTGGTCTCTGTCACCGCTGTAGTCAGCCCGGCCATAAGGCTGGGGTTTGCACCGCAGACCTGCACTGCGCCGTATGCGCAGCGGCAGGTAAGTCAGCGGGGCACCGAGTGGGCAGTAAGGCCTGCTCGGCGCCTCCGCCCAAAAAGGGGGGTAAAGTAGGGAAGGGCAAGAGGGGTCAGACCCCCTCGAAACCCTCGGCCGCGTCGACTGCCGCTAAGGCGTCGACTTCGGCCTCTGAGGTGTGCATGGACCCTGCCATTTTATAATGGCTCTCCGTGTACTCCAAGGGAATTTAAACCACTGTGCCAGAGCTCAGGACTTGATGTCCCAGAGCATGGCGCAGTGGTCGATAGGGGTCGCTGTGATGGCGGAGCCATACTGTGTCCCACCTAGCGATTGCTGGGTCGGTGACAGGTATGGTTGCGTAGCCATCATATCTCGGCCGGCTGCCGGTGTCCCACCCTTTGTAGATATTACGAAGGGCCGGGGGTACGTGGCGGCGCGGCTCGGTGACGTCGTCGTCGTAGGAGTCTACGCTCCACCTCGGTGGAGTCTCGCGGAGTTCGAGTCCTTCCTAGTAGGGTTAGGTAGCGTCGTGTTAGGCAGCCACCCTCGCCCCGTCCTGGTACTGGGTGACTTCAACGCCAAATCAACGGCTTGGGGTTGCCCATGCTCGGACAGAAGGGGAGAGGTGTTGGAAGAGTGGGCGCTGACATCTGGCCTGCTCGTCCTAAACAGGGGCTCCGTGAACACGTGCGTGCGACCGCAGGGCGAATCCATAGTGGACGTTTCGTTCGCTAGCCCTGCGATCGCACGCCGCGTTCGGGACTGGAGAGTCCTCGGGGAGGTGGAGACGTTGTCCGACCATTTATATGTTCGGTTCGACGTCACCGTCCAAACCGAGGACCTACCGGTACCGGGAGTTCCTGTGGAGGACGGTCCGCGTTGGGTGTTAGGGCGACTCGATAGGGAAGTCTTTCAGGAGGCCGCCATCGTGCAGGACTGGGTGTTGCGTGCGACACCCGAGAGGCCTGCCGATGTCGATGATGGGGCGGAGCGACTGAGGGATGCGGTATCACACATGTGTGATGCTGCTATGCCTCGGGCGAGGCGTGTCCGAGCCAAACGCCAGGTATATTGGTGGAACGCCGACATCGCACAGCTGCGTGCAGCGTGCGTGTCGGCGCGTCGCCGGTATACCCGGATCAGGCGAAGACGACGTCGAACTCAGGTCGCAGCCCCGGAGGAGGTGGAGCTGCATGAGGGATACCGGGCTGCAAAGCTCGCCCTCAAGCAGGCCATCGAGCGGTCTAAGGCGCAGGCTAGGGAGGAACTGTTGGAGATCCTCAGTCGGGACCCGTGGGGACGCCCGTACCGTATGGTACGTGGCAAGCTCCGCCAGTGGGCACCCCCGGTAACGCAGAGTCTCCAGCCGCAGTTCCTCGACGAAGTCGTTAGCGCACTGTTCCCTTCGAGGGGGGAGTTTACTCCTCCACCGATGGCTTCGCCTTTTATGGCGGAGCCGGACGTGGGCAGTGTCGACGTGACCCGGGAAGAATTGGGAGCGGCGGTGGAACGGCTTAAGGCCAAGAACACCGCCCCGGGACCCGATGGTCTGCCTGGCAGAGCATGGGTCCTGGCCCTAGAGGTTCTCGAGCCTCGCCTATTGGGGCTCTTCAGTGCGTGTCTGGAGCAGGGCCGGTTTCCAATCCGTTGGAAAACCGGTCGGTTAGTCCTGCTTCAGAAGGAGGGGCGCCCGGCGGACAATCCGTCGGCGTACCGGCCGATCGTGTTGCTTGACGATGTGGGCAAGCTCTTTGAAAGAGTCATTGCAAACCGCATCGTCAGCCACTTAACGCGTGAGGGGCCGGACCTGGCGGCGAACCAGTACGGGTTTCGCAGGGGTCGCTCCACTATCGACGCGATCACGCAGGTTAGGAGTTTGGCGGAAGAGGCCATTGCACGGGGGGAGGTGGTGTTGGCGGTGTCCTTGGACATCGCTAACGCATTCAACACCTTACCCTGGGCCTGTATTAGGGAGGCGCTTCGTTATCACGGAGTGCCGACCTATATCCGTCGCATCGTCGCGTCGTACCTCTCCGAGAGGTACGTGACCTTCCCGGGTCAGAGTCGTACGTGTAGGCGCGAGGTAGTATGCGGTGTTCCACAGGGGTCGGTCCTTGGCCCTCTCTTGTGGAACATCGGGTATGATTGGGTGTTGCGGGGTGCGCTCCTCCGTGGTCTGAGTGTCGTCTGCTATGCAGATGACACTCTGGTCACGGCGAGAGGTAAGACACACCGTGATGCCCAGATTCTCGTCACAGCCGGCGTAGCTCAGGTCGTAGCTAGGATTCGTAGCCTAGGGCTCGAGGTGGCATTGCACAAGTCCGAGGCTCTGTGCTTTCACGGGCCTCGGAACGCGCCACCGAGAGGATCGCGAATTCTCGTAGGCGGTGTCTCTATAGGCATCCAGTCCGAGATGAAATATCTCGGACTGGTGTTAGATAGTAGGTGGGACTTTGTCGCGCACTTCAGGCAGCTGACCCCTCGACTGTTGGGCGCTGCAGCCGCGCTCGCGCGGTTGCTGCCCAACTTAGGGGGGCCCGATTCCGCTTGCCGGAAGCTCTATTTAGGGGTTGTTCGGTCCATGGCCCTTTACGGGGCCCCGGTGTGGGCTGCAGACCTGTCGGCCCAGAACATCCGCGCTCTGCGGGCTCCGCAGAGGGCGATAGCCGTCAGGGCAGCTCGCGGGTACCGCACAGTCTCTTTTGAGGCGGCGTCCCTGTTGGTAGGTTCCGCGCCATGGGATCTCGAAGCGAGAGCCCTCGCGTCACTCTACGAGTGGCGCGGGGAGGCGCTGAATGGAGGACTTCGACCGGCGCCTCGAGAAATCGAGGCGCAGAGGTCGGAGCTCCACGAGATCCACGTCATGGCCGAGTGGAGACGTAGGCTCGATTCTCCTGTTTCAGGTGCGGCGACGGTGGAGGCCATCCGGCCTCGTCTGGCTTCATGGTTGGGTAGGGCACATGGCACCTTGACCTTCCGCCTGACACAGGTGCTCACGGGACACGGTTGTTTCGGGAGTTACCTGTGTCGCATAGGCCGGGAGATTGCACCAGGGTGTCATCACTGTGGCTGCGCGTTCGATGACGCGCAGCACACGCTCGAGGTTTGTCCCGCTTGGGACTCTGAACGCTGCGTTCTGTCCGCAGCCGTAGGGACCGACCTCTCGCTCCGAGCCGTCGTCAAGGCGATGGTGGAGAGTGAGAGAGGTTGGGATTCTGTCGTCTCTTTTTGCGAGCATGTTATGTTCGTGAAGGAGACGGCGGAGAGAGAGAGGGAACTCACTAGTGAGATTCCCTCTCGCGGTCGGCGTTCGGGTCGACGGCGGCGTCAGGTGGGCGATGACCTCCGGCCGCCGTAGGCAGGGCCTGTAGGCGAGGGACACGGGCATGTCCGTCGCCATAGCACACAGGCCCATGGCGAGGCGCACGCAGTGTTCCACACTTTTACGCGTGCGTCGCCCGGTTTCGTCCGGGCAGTTGTTGTCTGATTCATTCAGACTGTAGTTGGAGCTCCCCTGTGGGAGCTACACCCGTCGAGTTGAGCAGAAGTAATGCGTATGCGTTCCTGGTCCTCGACATCAAGGGTGCTGTTAGGGGAACACACGTGGGGATTTTTTAGTGGGTAGTTGTGGTATTTTAATTACCATGGAGTCCCACATACCCTTTCGGCCTGCCCGGGCCGTCTGCGGATGCGTAAATGCATTTTTACCCACGTTAAAAAAAAAAAAAAAAAAAAAAAAAAAAAGGTTAGGTTAGGTTAGGTTAGGTTAGGTTAGGTTAGGTTAGGTTAGGTTAGGTTAGGTTAGGTTAGGTTAGGTTAGGTTGGGGTCGCGCAGGCGTGACGAGGTACTTGTATCTCTGATCTGCAGGGGGTGGACCCACAGGCGCAATACAGCACTCTCCCTTTGGAGAGAGCCTTAGCCTGCCACCTCAAGACCGTAGTGCGTGGTGAAGAACCACATCCTTCTCGAGGTGACCCTGTCTCGCAGAACACTACGGATCTAGGCTGGAGAGCCGATAAACACTCCTGGGTGTGGCGTGTGAGCAGCGCACTCAGTACCGGGTTGGGGCCGAGGAGGACTCAGGTTGAGTCCCAAGGGCCTGATTCCGGATAGCGGCTGGCGGGACTGGGTTTATTCCAGTTTCGGCAGGCGTACTGCGAACTTGACGACGTTTTTCTAGCATGATGAACAAGGCAAAATTTAAAAAGATACTACCCCAGGAGGGTACCCGAAAGGGAGAATCCCTCCCCGAGCTTAGCTCGGGCTGCCCCACGTTCTCTGGGGGGGGCAAAATTTTGCGCGATACAACTCTGACGACTCTGGCTTTGAATACGGTTACTGATGCTTGTGATTCGGTTATTGTCGAACCGGTTCCCACGATGACCCTGGCTTGTTTACGGACAACCGATGAAACAACCATGAAAGCACATCTTAAAGAATTACTACCCCAGGAGGGTACCTGCTCCACCGGAGCAGGAGAATCCCTCCCCGAGCCTAGCTCGGGCTGCCCCGCGTTCTCTGGGGGGGGCAAAGCTGTGCCTATTGTGGTTTTAGAGAGGGCTGTGTCGCTGGACCGTTTATCGGTTTCCAGCGACAGCAGCGTTGCGACGTTGGTGTCGGTAGATTCTGCGCAGGGAAGGGAGTCTCCTTCCCTCGGCAGGTTCTACCGAATGAGTGGAGAGGAGTCGGACTCTGCCCCCGAGGGCGAGTCCGTCGAACATCTCGGGCGTCCTGGCCCTAGTGCCTCCAAGCGAGGCAGAGGCCGCCCGCCGACGACGGGCCAATACGTTGGCTTGGCTAAGGCCAAAACGGAGTTCCTTCGAGTCAGGAAGGAGGAACTCCACCTACGAGCCGAGGAGGAGGTAGCCGAGCTGGCTTCAGAGTTGAAGCGGAAGCGGGCTACCAGGGAATCCAAGGCTCCGAGTTCAGACACACAACTTGTGTCTGAACTCTGTTCGAAGGTCTCGGACGACGTCGGGGTTATACTCCGCGTCGCCAAGAATTCGAACAACCTTAAGGGCACGTTCGTGCATGCCCTTAAGGACGCGGCCGCGTCCATCGAGGACGCGGTGAAGAAGATGGCAGGCCGGACGATTACCGAGGAGATATCCAAGCTCCAGGGGATTGTCTCGGACCTGAAGGCGAAGGAGGTGCGGCAAGCGGCTGAGATGGCTGCGCTCCGCAAGGAGATTGCGGAGTTGCGGGCGGACCAGCTCGCTGCCAAGCGTCCGGAGCCTGTGGCACCGATACCCGTAGTGGTACCCTCTCAGGGGTCTGGGCCGGCCCCGGCCCCTAAGAGGAGGGCAATGGCTCGGGAGGAGTTTCCTCCTCTTCCGCAGCCACGCCAGTCCAAGCCTCAGAGTGAGCGCGCTGCGAAGCCGCAGCGCAATCCCTCTGAGGTAGTGACGGAGGAGCGCCTGGTGGAGGTGGTAGGTGGGATGGCTGACCGCGTGTTGGGCATCCTCACCGCACGTCTCGACGGCCTCCAAGATAGGCTCCTTCCGGAGAAGCGGCTGCGGCCGCCGCTAGCTGCAGACCGTAAGGCTGCAGCGAAAGTGGCGGCTAAGGCTGCTACTCCGGAGTCCCGGCCGAAGCCACACCCTATTCCTCAGCAGAACGCTGGAAAAGGGCAGAGCAAGGCCAAGAAGACGGCAGCTTCAACCCCGCTCACTTATAGTGAGAAACTAGCAGCCCCCAGACCCTCCGAGGGTGAATGGGTGCTGGTAGGTAAGGGGGGAAAGCCCGTAAAGGCTTCGAAGCCTAAGAAGGCTTCTAAGCCTAAGAAGGCGGCTCAGCCTAAGAAGGCGGCCAAGTCAAAGGTTGCGCCATCTAAGAAGGTAAGGGCCCCCAAACTTCGCGCCAACAATTCGACTGCAGTGGTTCTGACCCTGCAGCCGGATGCGGCGAAGAGGGGCCTCACCTACAAGGATGTGCTCGCCAAGACTTTTGCAGGTATCGACTTTGCAAGTCTTGGTATCCCTTCTGTAGGTTTTAGGAAGACGGCGACGGGTGCTGCTCTACTGGAGGTGCCGGGTGCGGATTCGGCGTCCAAGACGGACGTCCTAGCTGCACACATTAGGGCTTCTTTTACAGCGGAGGATGTTCGTGTCGCCAGGCCGGTGAGGTGCGCAGATCTGCGGATTTCGGGTCTTGATGACACAGTGAGTGCGGAAGTGCTCACTGCTGTCGTCGCACGGGTCGGAGGTTGTCCTGCGGAGCAGGTGAAATCCGGCGAACCGCGTCTCGGCGTTGACGGGACCGGTACGGCCGTGGTTTCCTGCCCCGTGGAGGTTGCCAAGAGGCTCGGTGAGAGCCGACGTCTCTTGGTCGGGTGGGTGTCGGCGCGGGTTAAACTCCTGCAGCCGCGCCCACAGCGTTGTTTCCGGTGTCGTCAGACCGGTCATTTAGGGGCCACGTGCCCCTCTACCGTCGACTGCAGTGGTCTTTGTCACCGCTGTAGTCAGCCCGGCCATAAGGCTGGGGTTTGTACCGCAGACCTGCACTGCGCCGTATGCGCAGCGGCAGGTAAGTCAGCGGGGCACCGAGTGGGCAGTAAGGCCTGCTCGGCGCCTCCGCCCAAAAAGGGGGGTAAAGTAGGGAAGGGCAAGAGGGGTCAGACCCCCTCGAAACCCTCGGCCGCGTCGACTGCCGCTAAGGCGTCGACTTCGGCCTCTGAGGTTTGCATGGACCCTGCCATTTTATAATGGCTCTCCGTGTACTCCAAGGGAATTTAAACCACTGTGCCAGAGCTCAGGACTTGATGTCCCAGAGCATGGCGCAGTGGTCGATAGGGGTCGCTGTGATGGCGGAGCCATACTTTGTACCACCTAGCGATTGCTGGGTCGGTGACAGGTATGGTTGCGTAGCCATCATATCTAGGCCGGCTGCCGGTGTCCCACCCTTTGTAGATATTACGAAGGGTCAGGGGTACGTGGCGGTGCGGCTCGGTGACGTCGTCGTTGTAGGAGTCTACGCTCCACCTCGGTGGAGTCTCGCGGAATTCGAGTCCTTCTTGGTAGGAGTAGGCAACGTAGTGTTAGGCAGCCACCCTCGCCCCGTCCTGGTACTGGGTGACTTCAACGCCAAATCAACGGCTTGGGGTTGCCCATGCTCGGACAGAAGGGGCGAGGTGTTGGAAGAGTGGGCGCTGACATCTGGCCTGATCGTCCTAAACAGGGGCTCCGTGAACACGTGCGTGCGACCGCAGGGTGAATCCATAGTGGACGTTTCGTTCGCTAGCCCTGCGATCGCACGTCGTGTTCGGGACTGGAGAGTCCTCGGGGAGGTGGAGACGTTGTCCGACCATTTATATGTTCGGTTCGACGTCTCCGTCCAAACCGAGGACCTACCGGTACCGGGAGTTCTTGTGGGGGACGGTCCGCGCTGGGTGTTAGGGCGACTCGATAGGGAAGTCTTCCAGGAGGCCGCCATCGTGCAGGACTGGGTGTTGCGTGCGACACCCGAGAGGCCTGCCGATGTCGATGATGGGGCGGAGCGACTGAGGGATGCGGTATCACACATGTGTGATGCCGCTATGCCTCGGGCGAGGCGTGTCCGAGCCAAACGCCAGGTGTATTGGTGGAACGCCGACATCGCACAGCTGCGTGCAGCGTGCGTGTCGGCGCGTCGCCGGTATACCCGGATCAGGCGAAGACGACGTCGAACTCAGGTCGCAGCCCCGGAGGAGGTGGAGCTGCATGAGGGATACCGGGCTGCTAAGCTCGCTCTCAAGCAGGCCATCGAGCGGTCTAAGGCGCAGGCCAGGGAGGAACTGTTGGAGATCCTCAGTCGGGACCCGTGGGGACGCCCGTACCGTATGGTACGTGGCAAGCTCCGCCAGTGGGCACCCCCGGTAACGCAGAGTCTCCAGCCGCAGTTCCTCGACGAAGTCGTTAGCGCACTGTTCCCTTCGAGGGGGGAGTTTACTCCTCCACCGATGGCTTCGCCTTTTATGGCGGAGCCGGACGTGGGCAGTGTCGACGTGACCCGGGAAGAATTGGGAGCGGCGGTGGAACGGCTTAAGGCCAAGAACACTGCCCCGGGACCCGATGGTCTGCCTGGCAGAGCATGGGTCCTGGCCCTAGAGGTTCTCGAGCCTCGCCTATTGGGGCTCTTCAGTGCGTGTCTGGAGCAGGGCCGGTTTCCAATCCGATGGAAAACCGGTCGGTTAGTCCTGCTTCAGAAGGAGGGGCGCCCGGCGGACAATCCGTCGGCGTACCGGCCGATCGTGTTGCTTGACGATGTGGGCAAGCTCTTTGAAAGAGTCATTGCAAACCGCATCGTCAGCCACTTAACGCGTGAGGGGCCGGACCTGGCGGTGAACCAGTACGGGTTTCGCAGGGGTCGCTCCACTATCGACGCGATCACGCAGGTTAGGAGTTTGGCGGAAGAGGCCATTGCACGGGGCGAGGTGGTGTTAGCGGTGTCCTTGGACATCGCCAACGCATTCAACACCTTACCCTGGGCCTGTATTAGGGAGGCGCTTCGTTATCACGGAGTGCCCACCTATATCCGTCGCATCGTCGCGTCGTACCTCTCCGAGAGGTACGTGACCTTCCCGGGTCAGAGTAGTACGTGTAGGCGCGAGGTAGTGTGCGGTGTTCCGCAGGGGTCGGTCCTAGGCCCTCTCTTGTGGAACATCGGATATGATTGGGTGTTGCGGGGTGCGCTCCTCCGTGGTCTGAGTGTCGTCTGCTATGCAGATGACACTCTGGTCACGGCGAGAGGTAAGACACACCGTGATGCCCAGATTCTCGTCACAGCCGGCGTAGCTCAGGTCGTAGCTAGGATTCGTAGATTAGGGCTCGAGGTGGCATTGCACAAGTCCGAGGCTCTGTGTTTTCACGGGCCTCGGAACGCGCCACCGAGAGGATCGCGAATTACCGTAGGCGGCGAGTCCATAGGCATCCAGTCCGAGATGAAATATCTCGGACTGGTGTTAGATAGTAGGTGGGATTTCGTCGCGCACTTCAGGCAGCTGACCCCTCGACTGTTGGGCGCTGCAGCTGCGCTCGCGCGGTTGCTGCCCAACTTAGGGGGGCCCGATTCCGCTTGCCGGAAGCTCTATTTAGGGGTTGTTCGGTCCATGGCCCTTTACGGGGCCCCGGTGTGGGCTGCAGACCTGTCGGCCCAGAACATCCGCGCTCTGCGGGCTCCGCAGAGGGCGATGGCCGTCAGAGCAGCTCGCGGGTACCGCACAGTCTCTTTTGAGGCGGCGTCCCTGCTGGTAGGTTCCGCGCCATGGGATCTCGAAGCGAGAGCCCTCGCGTCACTCTACGAGTGGCGCGGGGTGGCGCTGAATGGAGGACTTCGGCTTGCACCTCGAGAAATCGAGGCGCAGAGGTCGGAGCTCCACGAGATCCACGTCATGGCCGAGTGGAGACGTAGACTCGATCTTCCCGTTTCAGGTGCAGCGACGGTGGAGGCCATCCGGCCTCATCTGGCAGCTTGGTTGGATAGGGCACATGGCACCTTGACCTTCCGCCTGACACAGGTGCTCACGGGACACGGTTGTTTCGGGAGTTACCTGTGTCGTATAGGCCGGGAGATTGCACCAGGGTGTCATCACTGTGGCTGCGCGTTCGACGACGCGCAGCACACGCTCGAGGTTTGTCCCGCTTGGGACTCTGAACGCTGCGTTTTCTCCGCAGCCGTAGGGACCGACCTCTCGCTCGGAGCCGTCGTCAAGGCGATGGTCGAGAGTGAGAGAGGTTGGGATTCTGTCGTCTCTTTTTGCGAGCATGTTATGTTCGTGAAGGAGACGGCGGAGAGAGAGAGGGAGCTCACTAGTGAGATTCCCTCTCGCGGTCGGCGTTCTGGTCGACGGCGGCGTCAGGTGGGTGATGACCTCCGGCCGCCGTAGGCAGGGCCTGTAGGCGAGGGACACGGGCATGTCCGTCGCCATAGCACACAGGCCCATGGCGAGGCGCACGCAGTGTTCCAAACTTTTACGCGTGCGCTCGGTAGTTGTCTGTTCTGTCAGACCGTAGTTGAAGCTCCACCGTTGGAGCTACACCCGTCGAGTTGAGCAGAAGTAATGCGTATGCGTTCCTGGTCCTCGACACCAAGGGTGCTGTTAGGGGAACACACGTGGGGATTTTTTAGTGGGTAGTTGTGGTATTTTTATGTTACCATGGAGTCCCACATACCCTTTCGGCCTGCCCGGGCCGTCTGCGGATGCGTAAATGCATTTTTACCCACGTTTAAAAAAAAAAAAAAAAAAAAAAAAAAAGGTTAGGTTAGGTTAGGTTAGGTTAGGTTAGGGGTCGCGCAGGCGTGACGAGGTACTTGTATCTCTGATCTGCAGGGGGTGGACCCACAGGCGCAATACAGCACTCTCCCTTTGGAGAGAGCCTTAGCCTGCCACCTCAAGACCGTAGTGCGTGGTGAAGAGCCACATCCTTCTCGAGGTGACCCTGTCTCGCAGAACACTACGGATCTAGGCTGGAGAGCCGATAAACACTCCTGGGTGTGGCGTGTGAGCAGCGCACTCAGTACCGGGTTGGGGCCGAGGAGGACTCAGGTTGAGTCCCAAGGGCCTGATTCCGGATAGCGGCTGGCGGGACTGGGTTTATTCCAGTTTCGGCAGGCGTACTGCGAACTTGACGACGTTGTTTAGCAATCATGGAAAAGGCAAAATTTCAAAAGAAACTACCCCAGGAGGGTACCCGAAAGGGAGAATCCCTCCCCGAGCTTAGCTCGGGCTGCCCCACGTTCTCTGGGGGGGGCAAAATTTTGCGCGATCCCAACACGACGACCCTGGCTTGTAATATGGCTACTGATCTTGCATGTGATTCGGCTATTGTCGAACCGATTCTTATGACGACCTTGGCTTGTTCACGGACAACCGATGAAAAAACTATGATGGTACAACTCGAAAAATCACTACCCCAGGAGGGTACCTGCTCCACCGGAGCAGGAGAATCCCTCCCCGAGCCTAGCTCGGGCTGCCCCGCGTTCTCTGGGGGGGGCAAAGCTGTGCCTATTGTAGTGCTAGAGAGGGCTGTGTCGCTGGACCGTTTATCGGTTTCCAGTGGCAGCAGCGTTGCGACGTTGGTGTCGGTAGATTCTGCGCAGGGAAGGGAGTCTCCTTCCCTCGGCAGGTTCTACCGAATGAGTGGAGAGGAGTCGGACTCTGCCCCCGAGGGCGAGTCCGTCGAACATCTCGGGCGTCCTGGCCCTAGTGCCTCCAAGCGAGGCAGAGGCCGCCCACCTACGACGGGCCAATACGTTGGCTTGGCTAAGGCCAAAACGGAGTTCCTTCGGGTCAGGAAGGAGGAACTCCACCTACGAGCCGAGGAGGAGGTAGCCGAGCTGGCTTCAGAGTTGAAGCGGAAGCGGGCTACCAGGGAATCCAAGGCTCCGAGTTCAGACACACAACTTGTGTCTGAACTCTGTTCGAAGGTCTCGGACGACGTCGGGGTTATACTCCGCGTCGCCAAGAACTCGAACAACCTTAAGGGCACGTTCGTGCATGCCCTTAAGGACGCGGCCGCGTCCATCGAGGACGCGGTGAAGAAGATGGCAGGCCGGACGATTACCGAAGAGATATCCAAGCTCCAGGGGATTGTCTCGGACCTGAAGGCGAAGGAGGTGCGGCAAGCGGCTGAGATGGCTGCGCTCCGCAAGGAGATTGCGGAGTTGCGGGCGGACCAGCTCGCTGCCAAGCGTCCGGAGCCTGTGGCACCGATACCCGTAGTGGTACCCTCTCAGGGGTCTGGGCCGGCCCCGGCCCCTAAGAGGAGGGCAATGGCTCGGGAGGAGTTTCCTCCTCTTCCGCAGCCACGCCAGTCCAAGCGTCAGAGTGAGCGCGCTGCGAAGCCGCAGCGCAATCCCTCTGAGGTAGTGACGGAGGAGCGCCTGGTGGAGGTGGTAGGTGGGATGGCTGACCGCGTGTTGGGCATCCTCACCGCACGTCTCGACGGCCTCCAAGATAGGCTCCTTCCGGAGAAGCGGCTGCGACCGCCGCTAGCTGCAGACCGCAAGGCTGCAGCAAAAGTGGCGGCTAAAGCTGCTACTCCGGAGTCCCGGCCGAAGCCACACCCTATTCCTCAGCAGAACGCTGGAAAAGGGCAGAGCAAGGCCAAGAAGACGGCAGCTTCAACCCCGCTCACTTATAGTGAGAAACTAGCAGCCCCCAGACCCTCCGAGGGTGAATGGGTGCTGGTAGGTAAGGGGGGAAAGCCCGTAAAGGCTTCGAAGCCTAAGAAGGCTTCTAAGCCTAAGAAGGCGGCTCAGCGAAAGGTTGTGCCATCCAAGAAGGAGAGGGCCCCCAAACTTCGCGCCAACAATTCGACTGCAGTGGTTCTGACCCTGCAGCCGGATGCGGCGAAGAGGGGCCTCACCTACAAGGATGTGCTCGCCAAGACTTTTGCAGGTATCGACTTTGCAAGTCTTGGTATCCCTTCCGTAGGTTTTAGGAAGACGGCGACGGGTGCTGCTCTACTGGAGGTGCCGGGTGCGGATTCGGCGTCCAAGACGGACGTCCTAGCTGCACACATTAGGGCTTCTTTTACAGCGGAGGATGTTCGTGTCGCCAGGCCGGTGAGGTGCGCAGATCTGCGGATTTCGGGTCTTGATGACACAGTGAGTGCGGAAGTGCTCACTGCTGTCGTCGCACGGGTCGGAGGTTGTCCTGCGGAGCAGGTGAAATCCGGCGAACCGCGTCTCGGCGTTGACGGGACCGGTACGGCCGTGGTTTCCTGCCCCGTGGAGGTTGCCAAGAGGCTCGGCGAGAGCCGACGTCTCTTGGTCGGGTGGGTGTCGGCGCGGGTTAAACTCCTGCAGCCGCGCCCACAGCGTTGTTTCCGGTGTCGTCAGACCGGTCATTTAGGGGCCACATGCCCCTCTACCGTCGACTGCAGCGGCCTGTGTCACCGCTGCAGTCAGCCCGGCCATAAGGCTGGGGATTGCACCGCAGACCTGCACTGCGCCGTATGCGCAGCGGCAGGTAAGTCAGCGGGGCACCGAGTGGGCAGTAAGGCCTGCTCGGCGCCACCGCCCAAAAAGGGGGGGAAAGTAGGGAAGGGCAAGAGGGGTAAAACCCCCTCGAAACCCTCGGCCGCGTCGACTGCCGCTAAGGCGTCGACTTCGGCCTCTGAGGTTTGCATGGACCCTGCCATTTTATAATGGCTCTCCGTGTACTCCAAGGGAATTTAAACCACTGTGCCAGAGCTCAGGACTTGATGTCCCAGAGCATGGCGCAGTGGTCGATAGGGGTCGCTGTGATGGCGGAGCCATACTTTGTCCCACCTAGCGATTGCTGGGTCGGTGACAGGTATGGTTGCGTAGCCATCATATCTCGGCCGGCTGCCGGTGTCCCACCCTTTGTAGATATTACGAAGGGTCAGGGGTACGTGGCGGTGCGGCTCGGTGACGTCGTCGTTGTAGGAGTCTACGCTCCACCTCGGTGGAGTCTCGCGGAATTCGAGTCCTTCTTGGTAGGAGTAGGCAACGTAGTGTTAGGCAGCCACCCTCGCCCCGTCCTGGTACTGGGTGACTTCAACGCCAAATCAACGGCTTGGGGTTGCCCATGCTCGGACAGAAGGGGCGAGGTGTTGGAAGAGTGGGCGCTGACATCTGGCCTGATCGTCCTAAACAGAGGCTCCGTGAACACGTGCGTGCGACCGCAGGGCGAATCCATAGTGGACGTTTCGTTCGCTAGCCCTGCGATCGCACGCCGCGTTCGGGACTGGAGAGTCCTCGGGGAGGTGGAGACGTTGTCCGACCATTTATATGTTCGGTTCGACGTCTCCGTCCAAACCGAGGACCTACCGGTACCGGGAGTTCCTGTGGAGGACGGTCCGCGTTGGGTGTTAGGGCGACTCGATAGGGAAGTCTTTCAGGAGGCCGCCATCGTGCAGGACTGGGTGTTGCGTGCGACACCCGAGAGGCCTGCCGATGTCGATGATGGGGCGGAGCGACTGAGGGATGCGGTATCACACATGTGTGATGCTGCTATGCCTCGGGCGAGGCGTGTCCGAGCCAAACGCCAGGTATATTGGTGGAACGCCGACATTGCACAGCTGCGTGCAGCGTGCGTGTCGGCGCGTCGCCGGTATACCCGGATCAGGCGAAGACGACGTCGAACTCAGGTCGCAGCCCCGGAGGAGGTGGAGCTGCACGAGGGATACCGGGCTGCGAAGCTCGCCCTCAAGCAGGCCATCGAGCGGTCTAAGGCGCAGGCCAGGGAGGAACTGTTGGAGATCCTCAGTCGGGACCCGTGGGGACGCCCGTACCGTATGGTACGTGGCAAGCTCCGCCAGTGGGCACCCCCGGTAACGCAGAGTCTCCAGCCGCAGTTCCTCGACGAAGTCGTTAGCGCACTGTTCCCTTCGAGGGGGGAGTTTACTCCTCCACCGATGGCTTCGCCTTTTATGGCGGAGCCGGACGTGGGCAGTGTCGACGTGACCCGGGAAGAATTGGGAGCGGCGGTGGAACGGCTTAAGGCCAAGAACACCGCCCCGGGACCCGATGGTCTGCCTGGCAGAGCATGGGTCCTGGCCCTAGAGGTTCTCGAGCCTCGCCTATTGGGGCTCTTCAGTGCGTGTCTGGAGCAGGGCCGGTTTCCAATCCGATGGAAAACCGGTCGGTTAGTCCTGCTTCAGAAGGAGGGGCGCCCGGCGGACAATCCGTCGGCGTACCGGCCGATCGTGTTGCTTGACGATGTGGGCAAGCTCTTTGAAAGAGTCATTGCAAACCGCATCGTCAGCCACTTAACGCGTGAGGGGCCGGACCTGGCGGCGAACCAGTACGGGTTTCGCAGGGGTCGCTCCACTATCGACGCGATCACGCAGGTTAGGAGTTTGGCGGAAGAGGCCATTGCACGGGGCGAGGTGGTGTTGGCGGTGTCCTTGGACATCGCTAACGCATTCAACACCTTACCCTGGGCCTGTATTAGGGAGGCGCTTCGTTATCACGGAGTGCCGACCTATATCCGTCGTATCGTCGCGTCGTACCTCTCCGAGAGGTACGTGACCTTCCCGGGTCAGAGTAGTACGTGTAGGCGCGAGGTAGTGTGCGGTGTTCCACAGGGGTCGGTCCTAGGCCCTCTCTTGTGGAACATCGGATATGATTGGGTGTTGCGGGGTGCGCTCCTCCGTGGTCTGAGTGTCGTCTGCTATGCAGATGACACTCTGATCACGGCGAGAGGTAAGACACACCGTGATGCCCAGATTCTCGTCACAGCCGGCGTAGCTCAGGTCGTAGCTAGGATTCGTAGATTAGGGCTCGAGGTGGCATTGCACAAGTCCGAGGCTCTGTGTTTTCACGGGCCTCGGAACGCGCCACCGAGAGGATCGCGAATTACCGTAGGCGGCGAGTCCATAGGCATCCAGTCCGAGATGAAATATCTCGGACTGGTGTTAGATAGTAGGTGGGATTTCGTCGCGCACTTCAGGCAGCTGACCCCTCGACTGTTGGGCGCTGCAGCCGCGCTAGCGCGGTTGCTGCCCAACTTAGGGGGGCCCGATTCCGCTTGCCGGAAGCTCTATTTAGGGGTTGTTCGGTCCATGGCCCTTTACGGGGCCCCGGTGTGGGCTGCAGACCTGTCGGCCCAGAACATCCGCGCTCTGCGGGCTCCGCAGAGGGCGATGGCCGTCAGGGCAGCTCGCGGGTACCGCACAGTCTCTTTTGAGGCGGCGTCCCTGCTGGTAGGTTCCGCGCCATGGGATCTCGAAGCGAGAGCCCTCGCGTCACTCTACGAGTGGCGCGGGGAGGCGCTGAATGGAGGACTTCGACTTGCACCTCGAGAAATCGAGGCGCAGAGGTCGGAGCTCCACGAGATCCACGTCATGGCCGAGTGGAGACGTAGACTCGATCTTCCTATTTCAGGTGCAGCGACGGTGGAGGCCATCCGGCCTCATCTGGCAGCTTGGTTGGGTAGGGCACATGGCACCTTGACCTTCCGCCTGACACAGGTGCTCACGGGACACGGATGTTTCGGGAGTTACCTGTGTCGCATAGGCCGGGAGATTGCACCAGGGTGTCATCACTGTGGCTGCGCGTTCGATGACGCGCAACACACGCTCGAGGTTTGTCCCGCTTGGGACTCTGAACGCTGCGTTCTGACCGCAGCTGTAGGGACCGACCTCTCGCTCGGAGCTGTCGTCAAGGCGATGGTCGAGAGTGAGAGAGGTTGGGATTCTGTCGTCTCTTTTTGCGAGCATGTTATGTTCGTGAAGGAGACGGCGGAGAGAGAGAGGGAACTCACTAGGGAGATTCCCTCTCGCGGTCGGCGTTCTGGTCGACGGCGGCGTCAGGTGGGCGATGACCTCCGGCCGCCGTAGGCAGGGCCTGTAGGCGAGGGACACGGGCATGTCCGTCGCCATAGCACACAGGCCCATGGCGAGGCGCACGCAGTGTTCCAAACTTTTACGCGTGCGTCGCCCGGTTTCGTCCGGGCAGTTGTTGTCTGATTCATTCAGACTGTAGTCGAAGCTCCTCCGTTGGAGCTACACCCGTCGAGTTGAGCAGAAGTAATGCGTATGCGTTCCTGGTCCTCGACATCAAGGGTGCTGTTAGGGGAACACACGTGGGGATTTTTTAGTGGGTATTTGTGGTATTTTTATGTTACCATGGAGTCCCACATACCCTTTCGGCCTGCCCGGGCCGTCTGTGGATGCGTAAATGCATTTTTACCCACGTTAAAAAAAAAAAAAAAAAAAAAAAAAAAAAAGGTTAGGTTAGGTTAGGTTAGGTTAGGTTAGGTTAGGTTAGGTTAGGTTAGGTTAGGTTAGGTTAGGTTAGGTTAGGTTAGGTTCTGCCCGGGCCGTCTGTGGATGCGTAAATGCATTTTTACCCACGTTAAAAAAAAAAAAAAAAGGTTAGGTTAGGTTAGGTTAGGTTAGGTTAGGTTAGGTTAGGTTAGGTTAGGTTAGGTTAGGTTAGGTTAGGTTAGGTTAGGTTAGGTTAGGTTAGGTTAGGTTAGGTTAGGTTAGGTTAGGTTAGGTTAGGTTAGGTTAGGTTAGGTTAGGTTAGGTTAGGTTAGGTTAGGTTAGGTTAGGTTAGGTTAGGTTAGGTTAGGTTAGGTTAGGTTAGGTTAGGTTAGGTTAGGTTAGGTTAGGTTAGGTTAGGTTAGGTTAGGTTAGGTTAGGTTAGGTTAGGTTAGGTTAGGTTAGGTTAGGTTAGGTTAGGTTAGGTTAGGTTAGGTTAGGTTAGGTTAGGTTAGGTTAGGTTAGGTTAGGTTAGGTTAGGTTAGGTTAGGTTAGGTTAGGTTAGGTTAGGTTAGGTTAGGTTAGGTTAGGTTAGGTTAGGTTAGGTTAGGTTAGGTTAGGTTAGGTTAGGTTAGGTTAGGTTAGGTTAGGTTAGGTTAGGTTAGGTTAGGTTAGGTTAGGTTAGGTTAGGTTAGGTTAGGTTAGGTTAGGTTAGGTTAGGTTAGGTTAGGTTAGGTTAGGTTAGGTTAGGTTAGGTTAGGTTAGGTTAGGTTAGGTTAGGTTAGGTTAGGTTAGGTTAGGTTAGGTTAGGTTAGGTTAGGTTAGGTTAGGTTAGGTTAGGTTAGGTTAGGTTAGGTTAGGTTAGGTTAGGTTAGGTTAGGTTAGGTTAGGTTAGGTTAGGTTAGGTTAGGTTAGGTTAGGTTAGGTTAGGTTAGGTTAGGTTAGGTTAGGTTAGGTTAGGTTAGGTTAGGTTAGGTTAGGTTAGGTTAGGTTAGGTTAGGTTAGGTTAGGTTAGGTTAGGTTAGGTTAGGTTATAGGTTATTCGTAACCTACTTACCATCAGGAGTTTTTTGGAGAACCTGGCATGACAAATGCGTAAGGTCTATTAGTGACTCGCGATATTTGTCGCGTTTCGGGATTAGTTATATTTCTGGAAGGGATACCATACTATGTATGATGAATTGCCCTTGTTAAGTGTCTATTGAAAGGAGAGACGGTTAGCACTCCCCTTGACAAGGATGGAACACACAAATTGGTTAAGGCACAAATTAACCAACAGTAGTACTTGCTTCGGCAGTAATTACTAAAATTGGAACGATACAGAGAAGATTAGCATGGCCCCTGCGCAAGGATGACACGCAAAATCGTGAAGCGTTCCACATTTTTTTGGATTGTACTGTGCTTCATACGTGAATAGTATGAGCATATTTTTGAAATAGCATTAGTGAAAACTAAAATGCTTTATAAGTACTTGCTTCGGCAGTACATATACTAAAATTGGAACGATACAGAGAAGATTAGCATGGCCCCTGCGCAAGGATGACACGCAAAATCGTGAAGCGTTCCACATTTTTGTGGCGGCCGCCTGGGGAGGGTACGCCATTGTTGGCGTATACTTCTCCCCAAACCGGGCCCTGGCGGAGTTCGAGGCTTTCCTCGACTCCCTGGGGCAGGCGGTCAGGCGGCTGTCGCCGCTCCCCATTGTCCTGCTTGGCGACCTTAACGCCAAGTCTCGGGCATGGGGGGCGGCGGCCACGGACCCGCGGGGGGCCGTGGTTGAGGAGTGGACAGTCGAGGTTGGGCTGTCCCTCCTCAACAGAGGATCTGTGCACACGTGCGTGCGACAGAACGGAGGGTCCGTGGTGGACGTCTCGTTCGCCACGCCGTCTGTCGCACTCCGTGTGCACAACTGGAGAGTGCTGGAGGAAGTGGAGACCTTCTCGGATCACCGATATATTCGGTTTGAGGTCTCCACTTCCCCAGAGGAGCTGGCGCGCCGCCCCCGTCGGGGGGCTGCATTCCCCCGATGGGTGATTAGCCGCCTCGACATGGAGCTGGCGGAGGAGGCGGCTATCGTCCAGAGCTGGCGGGCGCCAGCTCAAGAACTGGAGGACGTCGACGCGTCTGCAGCCCGTTTCCGTGGGGCCCTCACGGCGGTCTGCGACGCGTCGATGCCGCGGAGCAACAACCGCCCGTATAAAAAGCGGGCGGTGCACTGGTGGTCCCCGGAGATTGCTGGTCTCCGGGCGGCCTGCACCGCGGCGCGGCGGCAGCTACAACGCTGCCGCCGGCGGCGAAGCCAGCAACCTGGCGAGGAGGCCCGGCTGCATGGTACGTACAGGGACTGCAAAAAGTCCCTGCAAGTTGCCATCAGCCGGGCAAAGGATGAGGGATGGGAGGAGCTCGTAGGGACCCTGGATAGGGACCCGTGGGGGCGCCCATACCGGATAGTTAGGAAGAAGTTCCGGGGGTTGGCGCCCCCTTTAACGGAGTCCCTTCATCCAGAGGTCCTGGCGAGGGTCGTGGATACTTTGCTCCCCGACCCTCCGGAGCTCCTCCCTCCTCCCATGTCATATGGGGGTCCTGTTGCGGAGGAGCTGTTTCCGCCCCATCCCGTTACAGATGACGAGATGGGGTGGGTGATTAGGCGCCTCCGCAACAGGCGGAAGGCACCAGGCCCGGATGGAGTTCCGGGCCGAGTGTTAGGCGTGGCGCTGGACCACCTTGGGGGAGAGCTTCGGGAGCTGTTCGACCGGTGTTTGTCGGTTGGACGGTTCCCGAGGCTCTGGAAGGCGGGGCGGCTTTGCCTTCTCGCGAAGGAGGGCCGCCCTCCGGACTGCCCGTCCTCGTACCGGCCCCTGGTGTTGTTGGATGACGCGGGAAAGATGCTAGAGAGAATAGTGGTTTCCCGTGTCACCCGACACTTGGAGGAAGTGGGGCCGGAGATGTCGACGTGGCAGTTCGGCTTCCGGAGAGGGCGTTCAACAATGGACGCCCTCTCCACCCTGAAGGCGTGGTCTGCGGAGGCGACCGAGGAGGGAGGTAGGTTGTTGGCGGTGTCGCTCGACATCGCCAACGCCTTCAACAGCCTGCCGCACAGTGTGATACGAGAGGCGCTCCAGTACTTTGGAGTGCCCTCGTACCTGCGGCGGCTGTTGGAGGACTACCTCCAGGACAGGGAGGTCGCCTTCGTGGACGGCCGAGGGGCCATGGTCCGGCGCCACGTAGGGTGTGGTGTTCCACAGGGGTCGGTGTTGGGACCACTCCTGTGGAACATGGGCTACGACTGGGTGCTACGCGCAGCGCTCCCCGAGGGAGTGCGTGTCATCTGCTACGCGGATGACACCCTGGTCGTAGCCCGGGGGGGAGGATGGGAGGAGGTGAGGCGCCTGGCCACAGAGGGTACGGCTCTTGTGGTCAGGCGCATTGAGTCGTTGGGCCTCAAGGTGGCGGTCGAAAAAACCGAGGCCCTGTTGTTCCACGGGCCTCGGTGTGGACCGCCCCCTGGGGCCCACATAATGGTGAAGGAGGAGAGGGTCCAGGTTGGGGTCCAGATGAAATATCTGGGCCTCATCCTGGACGGAAGGTGGCGGTTCGAGTCCCACTTCAAGGGGCTCGGACCGCGCATCGTAGGAGCGGCGGCGGCTCTCGGTCGGCTCCTCCCGAATACGGGGGGACCGGGCGCGAGCTGCCGCAAATTGTATGCGGGAGTCGTGCGCAGCATGGCCGTCTACGGGGCACCGATCTGGGTGGACGCCCTCAGTGCCAGCAATGTACGCACGCTGCGCGCAGCGCAGCGTGTCGTGGCGCTGAGGGTGATCCGCGGATACCGGTCGGTGTCCGCGGGGGCGGCCTTTGTGCTCGCCGGCTCCCCGCCGTGGGAGCTGGAGGCGGAGGTTCTCGCCGCCGTGTATAGGTTCACGGCGGCGAGGAAAGAGTTGGGGGAGCCGCCTCCGGCTCCAAGAGAGGTTGAGGGCCTGCGGAGGCAGGCCCGGGACAGGGTCCTGCGAAGGTGGGAGGAGGACCTGGCGGACGCGCGCTATGGGCGTTATACTATAGACGCCGTCCGCCCGGTCCTCCGGGCGTGGTGCGGAAGGGAGCAGGGCTCCCTCACATTTAGGCTTGTGCAGGTGCTGTCCGGGCATGGTTGCTTCGGATGGTACCTGCACAAAATAGCCAGGAGGGAGCCCGCCACCGCGTGCCATGAGTGCGGCGCTGCGGAGGATACAGCGCAGCACACTCTCTCCGAGTGTGCTGCGTGGGTGGAGCAGCGCCGCGCTCTGGCCGCGGTAATTGGAGGGGACCTCTCGCTGCCGAGTGTGGTAAGTCACATGCTCGACGGCGAGGGGTCGTGGTTGGCGGTGGTCTCCTTCTGCGAGGAGGTCATCTCGCAGAAGGAGACGGCGGAGAGGGCTCGCGAGGTGGATCCTCTAAGCGGCCCTCTCCGCCAAAGAAGAACAGGCGGCCGAAGGAGGCGCTTCGCGCGCCTCCTGCCGCCACCATAGCCGGACCAGGGGAGACGGGTCGGGGGGCCCGTCTTCCCATTGCACAGGTCCGGCGGATGGGGGGAGACAGTTAGGGTGTACCGAACTGTCTCCCATTAATGCCGGGGGCCCAGCAAGCTGCTGGGCCTGCCGCTGGGGCGACGCGGCAAACAGAATGCCAAGTGCGAAGCCCGCGTCGCCCCGTTAAGGCGGCGGATGGTACACCGTGGAGGTTTAGTGAGTAGGAGTCTCACATAACCACTCGTCCCCCCGGGCGGGTGTGTACCCATGAAGGGTTCCTCCACGTTAAAAAAAAAAAAAAAAAAAAAAAAAAAAAAAAAAAAAAAAAAAGGTTAGGTTAGGTTAGGTTAGGTTAGGTTAGGTTAGGTTAGGTTAGGTTAGGTTAGGTTAGGTTAGGTTAGGTTAGGTTAGGTTAGGTTTGGGGTCGCGCAGGCGTGACGAGGTACTTGTATCTCTGATCTGCAGGGGGTGGACCCACAGGCGCAATACAGCACTCTCCCTTTGGAGAGAGCCTTAGCCTGCCACCTCAAGACCGTAGTGCGTGGTGAAGAGCCACATCCTTCTCGAGGTGACCCTGTCTCGCAGAACACTACGGATCTAGGCTGGAGAGCCGATAAACACTCCTGGGTGTGGCGTGTGAGCAGCGCACTCAGTACCGGGTTGGGGCCGAGGAGGACTCAGGTTGAGTCCCAAGGGCCTGATTCCGGATAGCGGCTGGCGGGACTGGGTTTATTCCAGTTTCGGCAGGCGTACTGCGAACTTGAAGACGTTGCTTAGCATTATGGATAAGGCAAAATTTAAAAAGATACTACCCCAGGAGGGTACCCGAAAGGGAGAATCCCTCCCCGAGCTTAGCTCGGGCTGCCCCACGTTCTCTGGGGGGGGCAAAATTTTGCGCGATACCACTCTGACGACTCTGGCTTGTAATATGGCTTCTGATTTTGCTTGCGATTCGGATTTTGTCGAACCGATTCCTACGACGACCTTGGCATGTCCACTGACTTCAGATTTGTCAAAAACCATGAAAGCACAACTCAAAAAATTACTACCCCAGGAGGGTACCTGCTCCACTGGAGCAGGAGAATCCCTCCCCGAGCCTAGCTCGGGCTGCCCCGCGTTCTCTGGGGGGGGCAAAGCTGTGCCTATTGTGGTTCTGGAGAGGGCTGTGTCGCTGGACCGTTTATCGGTTTCCAGCGATACTAGCGTCGCGACGTTGGTGTCGGTAGATTCTGCGGAGGGAAGGGAGTCCCCTTCCCTCGGCAGGTTCTACCGGATGAGTGGAGAGGAGGAGTCGGACTCTGCCCCCGAGGGCGAGTCCGTAGAACATCTCGGGCGTCCTGGCCCTAGTGCCTCCAAGCGAGGCAGAGGCCGCCCGCCGACGACGGGCCATTACGTTGGCTTGGCTAAGGCCAAAACGGAGTTCCTTCGGGTCAGGAAGGAGGAACTCCACCTACGAGCCGAGGAGGAGGTAGCCGAGCTGGCTTCAGAGTTGAAGCGGAAGCGGGCTACCAGGGAGTCCAAGGCTCCGAGTTCAGACACACAACTTGTGTCTGAACTCTGTTCGAAGGTCTCGGACGACGTCGGGGTTATACTCCGCGTCGCCAAGAACTCGAACAACCTTAAGGGCACGTTCGTGCATGCCCTTAAGGACGCGGCCGCGTCCATCGAGGACGCGGTGAAGAAGATGGCAGGCCGGACGATTACCGAGGAGATATCCAAGCTCCAGGGGATTGTCTCGGACCTGAAGGCGAAGGAGGTGCGGCAAGCGGCTGAGATGGCTGCGCTCCGCAAGGAGATTGCGGAGTTGCGGGCGGACCAGCTCGCTGCCAAGCGTCCGGAGCCTGTGGCACCGATACCCGTAGTGGTACCCTCTCAGGGGTCTGGGCCGGCCCCGGCCCCTAAGAGGAGGGCAATGGCTCGGGAGGAGTTTCCTCCTCTTCCGCAGCCACGCCAGTCCAAGCCTCAGAGTGAGCGCGCTGCGAAGCCGCAGCGCAATCCCTCTGAGGTAGTGACGGAGGAGCGCCTGGTGGAGGTGGTAGGTGGGATGGCTGACCGCGTGTTGGGCATCCTCACCGCACGTCTCGACGGCCTCCAAGATAGGCTCCTTCCGGAGAAGCGGCTGCGACCGCCGCTAGCTGCAGACCGCAAGGCTGCAGCAAAAGTGGCGGCTAAAGCTGCTACTCCGGAGTCCCGGCCGAAGCCACACCCTATTCCTCAGCAGAACGCTGGAAAAGGGCAGAGCAAGGCCAAGAAGACGGCAGCTTCAACCCCGCTCACTTATAGTGAGAAACTAGCAGCCCCCAGACCCTCCGAGGGTGAATGGGTGCTGGTAGGTAAGGGGGGAAAGCCCGTAAAGGCTTCGAAGCCTAAGAAGGCTTCTAAGCCTAAGAAGGCTTCTAAGCCTAAGAAGGCGGCTCAGCGAAAGGTTGCGCCATCCAAGAAGGAGAGGGCCCCCAAACTTCGCGCCAACAATTCGACTGCAGTGGTTCTGACCCTGCAGCCGGATGCGGCGAAGAGGGGCCTAACCTATAAGGATGTGCTCGCCAAGACTTTTTCAGGTATCGACCTGGCTAGTCTTGGCATCCCTTCCGTAGGTTTTAGGAGGACGGCGACGGGTGCGGCTCTTCTGGAGGTGCCGGGCGTTGACACGGCGGCCAAGACGGACGCCCTTGCAGCGCACATCAGGGCTTCCTTTTCAGGTGAGGATGTTCGTGTCGCCAGGCCGGTGAGGTGCGCAGATCTGCGGATTTCGGGTCTTGATGACACAGTGAGTGCGGAAGTGCTCACTGCTGTCGTCGCACGGGTCGGAGGTTGTCCTGCGGAGCAGGTGAAATCCGGCGAACCGCGTCTCGGCGTTGACGGGACCGGTACGGCCGTGGTTTCCTGCCCCGTGGAGGTTGCCAAGAGGCTCGGCGAGAGCCGACGTCTCTTGGTCGGGTGGGTGTCGGCGCGGGTTAAACTCCTGCAGCCGCGCCCACAGCGTTGTTTCCGGTGTCGGCAGACCGGTCATTTAGGGGCCACGTGCCCCTCTACCGTCGACTGCAGTGGTCTCTGTCACCGCTGTAGTCAGCCCGGCCATAAGGCTGGGGTTTGCACCGCAGACCTGCACTGCGCCGTATGCGCAGCGGCAGGTAAGTCAGCGGGGCACCGAGTGGGCAGTAAGGCCTGCTCGGCGCCTCCGCCCAAAAAGGGGGGTAAAGTAGGGAAGGGCAAGAGGGGTCAGACCCCCTCGAAACCCTCGGCCGCGTCGACTGCCGCTAAGGCGTCGACTTCGGCCTCTGAGGTGTGCATGGACCCTGCCATTTTATAATGGCTCTCCGTGTACTCCAAGGGAATTTAAACCACTGTGCCAGAGCTCAGGACTTGATGTCCCAGAGCATGGCGCAGTGGTCGATAGGGGTCGCTGTGATGGCGGAGCCATACTTTGTCCCACCTAGCGATTGCTGGGTCGGTGACAGGTATGGTTGCGTAGCCATCATATCTAGGCCGGCTGCCGGTGTCCCACCCTTCGTAGATATTACGAAGGGCCAGGGGTACGTGGCGGCGCGGCTAGGTGACGTCGTTGTCGTCGGGGTCTACGCTCCACCTCGGTGGAGTCTCGCGGAGTTCGAGTCCTTCCTAGTAGGGTTAGGTAGCGTCGTGTTAGGCTGCCACCCTCGCCCCGTCCTGGTACTGGGTGACTTCAACGCCAAATCAACGGCTTGGGGTTGCCCATGCTCGGACAGAAGGGGTGAGGTGTTGGAAGAGTGGGCGCTGACATCTGGCCTGCTCGTCCTAAACAGAGGCTCCGTGAACACGTGCGTGCGACCGCAGGGCGAATCCATAGTGGACGTTTCGTTCGCTAGCCCTGCGATCGCACGCCGCGTTCGGGACTGGAGAGTCCTCGGGGAGGTGGAGACGTTGTCCGACCATTTATATGTTCGGTTCGACGTCTCCGTCCAAACCGAGGACCTACCGGTACCGGGAGTTCCTGTGGAGGACGGTCCGCGTTGGGTGTTAGGGCGACTCGATAGGGAAGTCTTCCAGGAGGCCGCCATCGTGCAGGACTGGGTGTTGCGTGCGACACCCGAGAGGCCTGCCGATGTCGATGATGGGGCGGAGCGACTGAGGGATGCGGTATCACACATGTGTGATGCTGCTATGCCTCGGGCGAGACGTGTCCGAGCCAAACGCCAGGTGTATTGGTGGAACGCCGACATTGCACAGCTGCGTGCAGCGTGCGTGTCGGCGCGTCGCCGGTATACCCGGATCAGGCGAAGACGACGTCGAACTCAGGTCGCAGCCCCGGAGGAGGTGGAGCTGCATGAGGGATACCGGGCTGCGAAGCTCGCCCTCAAGCAGGCCATCGAGCGGTCTAAGGCGCAGGCCAGGGAGGAACTGTTGGAGATCCTCAGTCGGGACCCGTGGGGACGCCCGTACCGTATGGTACGTGGCAAGCTCCGCCAGTGGGCACCCCCGGTAACGCAGAGTCTCCAGCCGCAGTTCCTCGACGAAGTCGTTAGCGCACTGTTCCCTTCGAGGGGGGAGTTTACTCCTCCACCGATGGCTTCGCCTTTTATGGCGGAGCCGGACGTGGGCAGTGTCGACGTGACCCGGGAAGAATTGGGAGCGGCGGTGGAACGGCTTAAGGCCAAGAACACCGCCCCGGGACCCGATGGTCTGCCTGGCAGAGCATGGGTCCTGGCCCTAGAGGTTCTCGAGCCTCGCTTATTGGGGCTCTTCAGTGCGTGTCTGGAGCAGGGCCGGTTTCCAATCCGATGGAAAACCGGTCGGTTAGTCCTGCTTCAGAAGGAGGGGCGCCCGGCGGACAATCCGTCGGCGTACCGGCCGATCGTGTTGCTTGACGATGTGGGCAAGCTCTTTGAAAGAGTCATTGCAAACCGCATCGTCAGCCACTTAACGCGTGAGGGGCCGGACCTGGCGGCGAACCAGTACGGGTTTCGCAGGGGTCGCTCCACTATCGACGCGATCACGCAGGTTAGGAGTTTGGCGGAAGAGGCCATTGCACGGGGCGAGGTGGTGTTGGCGGTGTCCTTGGACATCGCTAACGCATTCAACACCTTACCCTGGGCCTGTATTAGGGAGGCGCTTCGTTATCACGGAGTGCCGACCTATATCCGTCGTATCGTCGCGTCGTACCTCTCCGAGAGGTACGTGACCTTCCCGGGTCAGAGTCGTACGTGTAGGCGCGAGGTAGTATGCGGTGTTCCACAGGGGTCGGTCCTTGGCCCTCTCCTGTGGAACATCGGATATGATTGGGTGTTGCGGGGTGCGCTCCTCCGTGGGTTGAGTGTCGTCTGTTATGCAGACGACACTCTGGTCACGGCGAGAGGTAAGACACACCGCGATGCCCAGATTCTCGTCACAGCCGGCGTGGCTCAGGTCGTAGCTAGGATTCGTAGCCTAGGGCTCGAGGTGGCATTGCACAAGTCCGAGGCTCTGTGCTTTCACGGGCCTCGGAACGCGCCACCGAGAGGATCGCGAATTCTCGTAGGCGGTGTCTCTATAGGCATCCAGTCCGAGATGAAATATCTCGGACTGGTGTTAGATAGTAGGTGGGACTTTGTCGCGCACTTCAGGCAGCTGACCCCTCGACTGTTGGGCGCTGCAGCCGCGCTCGCGCGGTTGTTGCCCAACTTAGGGGGGCCCGATTCCGCTTGCCGGAAGCTCTATTTAGGGGTTGTTCGGTCCATGGCCCTTTACGGGGCCCCGGTGTGGGCTGCAGACCTGTCGGCCAAGAACATACGCGCTCTACGGGCACCGCAGAGGGCGATGGCTGTCAGGGCAGCACGCGGGTACCGCACAGTCTCTTTTGAGGCGGCGTCCCTCTTGGTAGGTTCCGCGCCATGGGATCTCGAAGCGAGAGCCCTCGCGTCACTCTACGAGTGGCGCGGGGAGGCGCTGAATGGAGGACTTCGGCTTGCACCTCGAGAAATCGAGGCGCAGAGGTCGGAGCTCCACGAGATCCACGTCATGGCCGAGTGGAGACGTAGGCTCGATTCTCCTGTTTCAGGTGCGGCGACGGTGGAGGCCATCCGGCCTCGTCTTGCTTCATGGTTGAGTAGGGCACATGGCACCTTGACCTTCCGCCTTACACAGGTGCTCACGGGACACGGTTGTTTCGGGAGTTACCTGTGTCGCATAGGCCGGGAGATTGCACCAGGGTGTCATCACTGTGGCTGCGCGTTCGACGACGCGCAGCACACGCTCGAGGTTTGTCCCGCTTGGGACTCTGAACGCTGCGTTCTGTCCGCAGCCGTAGGGACCGACCTCTCGCTCGCAGCCGTCGTCAAGGCGATGGTCGAGAGTGAGAGAGGTTGGGATTCTGTCGTCTCTTTTTGCGAGCATGTTATGTTCGTGAAGGAGACGGCGGAGAGAGAGAGGGAACTCACTAGTGAGATTCCCTCTCGCGGTCGGCGTTCTGGTCGACGGCGGCGTCAGGTGGGCGATGACCTCCGGCCGCCGTAGGCAGGGCCTGTAGGCGAGGGACACGGGCATGTCCGTCGCCATAGCACACAGGCCCATGGCGAGGCGCACGCAGTGTTCCAAACTTTTACGCGTGCGTCGCCCGGTTTCGTCCGGGCAGTTGTTGTCTGATTCATTCAGACTGTAGTCGAAGCTCCTCCGTTGGAGCTACACCCGTCGAGTTGAGCAGAAGTAATGCGTATGCGTTCCTGGTCCTCGACATCAAGGGTGCTGTTAGGGGAACACACGTGGGGATTTTTTAGTGGGTATTTGTGGTATTTTTATGTTACCATGGAGTCCCACATACCCTTTCGGCCAGCCCGGGCCGTCTGTGGATGCGTAAATGCATTTTTACCCACGTTAAAAAAAAAAAAAAAAAAAAAAAAAGGTTAGGTTAGGTTAGGTTAGGTTAGGTTAGGTTAGGTTAGGTTAGGTTAGGTTAGGTTAGGTTAGGTTAGGTTAGGTTAGGTTAGGTTAGGTTAGGTTAGGTTAGGTTAGGTTAGGTTAGGTTAGGTTAGGTTAGGTTAGGTTAGGTTAGGTTAGGTTAGGTTAGGTTAGGTTAGGTTAGGTTAGGTTAGGTTAGGTTAGGTTAGGTTAGGTTAGGTTAGGTTAGGTTAGGTTAGGTTAGGTTAGGTTAGGTTAGGTTAGGTTAGGTTAGGTTAGGTTAGGTTAGGTTAGGTTAGGTTAGGTTAGGTTAGGTTAGGTTAGGTTAGGTTAGGTTAGGTTAGGTTAGGTTAGGTTAGGTTAGGTTAGGTTAGGTTAGGTTAGGTTAGGTTAGGTTAGGTTAGGTTAGGTTAGGTTAGGTTAGGTTAGGTTAGGTTAGGTTAGGTTAGGTTAGGTTAGGTTAGGTTAGGTTAGGTTAGGTTAGGTTAGGTTAGGTTAGGTTAGGTTAGGTTAGGTTAGGTTAGGTTAGGTTAGGTTAGGTTAGGTTAGGTTAGGTTAGGTTAGGTTAGGTTAGGTTAGGTTAGGTTAGGTTAGGTTAGGTTAGGTTAGGTTAGGTTAGGTTAGGTTAGGTTAGGTTAGGTTAGGTTAGGTTAGGTTAGGTTAGGTTAGGTTAGGTTAGGTTAGGTTAGGTTAGGTTAGGTTAGGTTAGGTTAGGTTAGGTTAGGTTAGGTTAGGTTAGGTTAGGTTAGGTTAGGTTAGGTTAGGTTAGGTTAGGTTAGGTTAGGTTAGGTTAGGTTAGGTTAGGTTAGGTTAGGTTAGGTTAGGTTAGGTTAGGTTAGGTTAGGTTAGGTTAGGTTAGGTTAGGTTAGGTTAGGTTAGGTTAGGTTAGGTTAGGTTAGGTTAGGTTAGGTTAGGTTAGGTTAGGTTAGGTTAGGTTAGGTTAGGTTAGGTTAGGTTAGGTTAGGTTAGGTTAGGTTAGGTTAGGTTAGGTTAGGTTAGGTTAGGTTAGGTTAAGTGACTCGCGATATTTGTCGCGTTTCGGGATTAGTTATATTTCTGGAAGGGATACCATACTATGTATGATGAATTGCCCTTGAGTGACTCGCGATAACTATCGCGTTTCGGGATTAGCTATATTTCTGGAAGGGATATCATATTCTATTATGACGTTACCCTTTTATTTCTGTGCCCCGCAAACCCGCTGTAACTATTAAGTTTCAGAGATTAGCTATTTTCTGGAAGGGATATCGTACTTTATGGACGACTGACCCTCATATTATTAGTGACTCGCGATAATTGTCGCGTTTCGGGATTAGTTATATTTCTGGAAGGGATACCATACTATGTATGATGAATTGCCCTTGTATACTGTGCCCCGCAAACCCGCTGTAACTATTAAGTTTCAGAGATTAGCTATTTTCTGGAAGGGATATCGTACTTTTAGTACGATTTACCCTCATTAACTAATTGAGGGTGGTAATTAGCTATGGGATTTTTGAAGATTGATATGTGCTTCACTGTACATGTCGTCATTTTAGATATTGGGAAATCCTTCAAACGAAGCAAGAAGAGAATTTTTGTTAGAGTCTGTGATGTTATGCGTCATGTAGCTCTTGTTTAGTGACTCGCGATAATTGTCGCGTTTCGGGATTAGTTATATTTCTGGAAGGGATACCATACTATGTATGATGAATTGCCCTTGTTTTTAGTGACTCGCGATAACTATCGCGTTTCGGGATTAGCTATATTTCTGGAAGGGATATCATATTCTATTATGACGTTACCCTTAATTTTCTGTGCCCCGCAAACCCGCTGTAACTATTAAGTTTCAGAGATTAGCTATTTTCTGGAAGGGATATCGTACTTTTAGTACGATTTACCCTCATTTTATCCTTTTTAAAGTGAAGTGCACTTTTGGTATTGATGCTTTCGCTGCGGTTCTTTGTTGTTGAGGTTACTTGTTATTGTTGTTATTATTGTTATTTCGTTGTTACTTCGTTATTAACTATAAGACTTGGCTTTTCCCCTGGATTCTGTTGGATTTTTGCATTTCGGACTTTGGCTTTCTTACTGGTTACTGATTTTTATTGGTTGGTTACGTCGATTTGGGGTTTTCTTCGGTGGAGGGGTGGAACTTAGTTCCCCCCAGCTTATTCCGGGCCTAAACTGGCCAATTTGCAGCCCAGAGATGGGCAGGTGGTGACGGTGCCTAGCATGCCGTCGGAAACGCGTTCGGGGCCGGCTGGAGCCGACGCCAAAAGGACTTTTGGCTCGCGCTCTGAGCCGTTGGAGGTGGACTGGGACGCCGCGAAGGTTCCCAGAACCAATATGGCCAAGAGGGGTTCGGCGCGAGGTTCAGGGCGGTCGAGGAGCTCGGGACGAATGACCGAGGGAGGTGAAGGGTCGGCTCAGCCGTTCTCAAGAGTTACGAGCGCTGAGGTGCTCTATGTCGATGATGATCTTCCAGAGGTGGTCTTCCAGGACCAAGCGGGAGACAGAGGACGTGTGGAGGTTGAGCGCCTGGACGCAGAGGCTCTTAAGGCCCTCACAGATGGGGGTGTGAGGGACATACTGGAGGTGTGCCGCGCCTCAGGGAATTTGAAAGGGACTTGCATAAAGACCCTTAAGTCCGCAGCAAATTCCCTGAGGGAGGTCGTGGAGACTCTCCTGGAGCGGACAGTCAACGATGAGACTGCCCGCCTTGCCCGGGAGACGAGGGTCCTCCGCCGACAGGTGGAGGACCTCAAGAGTGAGGTTTTAGCTTGGCGGCGGGAGGCGAACTCGAGGAAGGTGATGCCTCCTCCTCCACCGCCGGTGCAAGTGGAGGCACCGGCCCAGGCACCTCCCCAAGACTGGGAGAAGGCGCTAGCGGAGGGGTTCAGTAGGTTGGAGCGGTCGATAAAGGTCCTTGACGCCCGCTTTGATGGGCTTGAGGTTGACGGCCGACTCCTTCCTAAGAAGGTCCTCCGTCCACCGCTGGCGGCCGATAAGAGGCCTGTGGTAAGTAGGCCTGCTACCGATCCCAGGCCTGCTAGCTCTGCCAGCGCCAGACCCCGGTCTGTTTCCCGGGCTAGAAAGGAGGCGCCCACTCCCACTCCGCAGCAGCCGCTCGGCATGGAGTGGGCCGCACTGCCGGCCACGGCTCCCGCCCGTGTCCCGACTGAGACTGGCGATGACGAGGCGTGGACGACGGTGGTGCGTCGCCAGAAGAAGACGAGGGCCCCAGCTGCGCCAGCAACATCTGCGCCAGCTCCTGCGCCGAAAAACAAGAGGGCCCAGCCGAAGTTGCCCTCTGTGCCGCGTGCGGCTGCAGTCCTTATTACGCTGCAGCCCGAGGCCGCGGCAAAGGGGGTGACGTACTCGGCGGCTTTGTTGAAGGCGCGGGAGACGGTTGGGTTGGCGGGCCTTGGAATAGACGAGATAAAGCTCCGCACGACTGCCACCGGAGCCAGGATCGTTGAGCTTCCTGGCTCCCAGGGTGAGCAGAAAGCGGCCGGCCTGGCGGAACAGCTGAAGGTGGCGCTCGCCGAAGTGGCTGTGATCACCAGGCCGGTCAAGCGTGCGGAGGTCAGGGTCATCGGCCTGGATGAGTCAGTGACCCAGGCCGAGCTCGCCGTGGCGATTTCCGGCAAGACCGGATGCGGGCCGGACATGATTAGAGTCGGCCCCATCCGGCAGGACTGGGGAGGGGGAGTGGCATTTGTGTCACTCCCCGTGGCAGAGGCCAAGAAGTTGGCCGAGGCAGGGCGTATCTTGGTCGGCTGGAGCGTGGCCCGGATCCGTCCATTGGAGGAAAAGCCCATGCGCTGCTTTAAGTGCATGGGCTTGGGCCACACTCGCCAATTGTGCGAGTCTTCGGCCGACCGGAGCGCCCTGTGCTACAGGTGCGGGGGTCCCGGCCATACGGCGGCGAACTGTGCAGCGGTGAAGCTGCACTGCGCCGTATGCGCCGACGCGGGGATCCCCGCGGAACATTACATGGGGGGGGGCAGCTGCAGGCCCCCATCCATAAAGAGGAGGCCTTTTGGCAGTCGGGTGGGGGCGCGTAGGCCGGAGGCAGGTGGTATGGATCAACAGTAATGCAGCACATCCGTACCAACTGCCTCCAGGCAAATCTTAACCACTCCGTCACTGCACAGGACTTGTTTGTTCAGTCAGTGGCGGAGTGGGATATTGGAGTAGCGGTCGCTGCGGAGCCCTACTATGTCCCTGCCCAACCTTACTGGGCAGGGGACTTGAGTGGTTCCGTGGCGATCCACTGTACGGGTCCCCCTCTCTCCATCAAGGAGAGAGGAGCGGGATTCGTGGCGGCCGCCTGGGGAGGGTACGCCATTGTTGGCGTTTACTTCTCCCCAAACCGGGCCCTAGCGGAGTTCGAGGCTTTCCTTGACTCCCTGGGGCAGGCGGTTAGGCGGCTGTCGCCGCTCCCCATTGTCCTGCTTGGCGATCTTAACGCCAAGTCTCGGGCATGGGGGGCGGCGGCCACGGACCCGCGGGGGGCCGTGGTTGAGGAGTGGACAGTCGAGGTTGGACTGTCCCTCCTCAACAGAGGTTCTGTGCACACGTGCGTGCGACAGAACGGAGGGTCCGTGGTGGACGTCTCGTTCGCCACGCCGTCTGTCGCGCGCCGTGTGCAGAACTGGAGAGTGCTGGAGGAAGTGGAGACCTTCTCGGATCACCGATATATTCGGTTCGAGGTCTCCACTTCCCCAGAGGAGCTGGCGCAACGCCCCCGTCGAGGGGCTGCGTTCCCTCGATGGGTGATAAGCCGCCTCGACAGGGAGTTGGCTGAAGAGGCGGCTATCGTCCAGAGCTGGCGGGCGCCAGCTCCGGAAGCAGATGATGTCGACGCGTCTGCAGCCCGTTTCCGTGGGGCCCTCACGGCGGTCTGCGACGCGTCGATGCCGCGGAGTAACAACCGCCCGTATAAAAAGCGGGCGGTGCATTGGTGGTCCCCGGAGATTGCTGGTCTCCGGGCGGCCTGCTCCGCGGCGCGGCGGCAGCTACAACGCTGCCGCCGGCGGCGAACACAGCAACCAGGCGAGGAGGCCCGGCTGCATGGTACGTACAGGGACTGCAAAAAGTCCCTGCAAGTTGCCATCAGCCGGGCTAAGGATGAGGGGTGGGAGGAGCTCGTAGGGTCTCTGGATAGGGATCCGTGGGGGCGCCCATACCGGCTAGTAAGGAAGAAGTTCCGGGGGCAGGCGCCCCCACTAACGGAATCCCTGGATCCAGAGTTCCTGGGGAGGGTCGTGGAAACTTTGCTCCCCGACCCTCCGGAGCTCCTCCCACCTCCCATGTTATATGGGGGCCCTGTTGCGGAGGAGCTGTTTCCGCCCCATCCCATTACAGATGATGAGATGGGGTGGGTGACAAGGCGCCTCCGCAACAGGCGGAAGGCTCCAGGCCCGGACGGGGTTCCGGGCCAAGTATTAGGTGTGGCGCTGGGCCATCTTGGGGGAGGGCTTCGGGAGCTGTTCGACCGTTGTTTGTCGGATGGACGGTTCCCGAGGCTCTGGAAGAAGGGGCGGCTCTGCCTTCTTGCGAAGGAGGGCCGCCCTCCGGACTGCCCGTCATCATACCGGCCCCTGGTGTTGTTGGATGACACGGGAAAGATGCTGGAAAGAATAGTGGTTTCCCGTGTCACCCGACACCTGGAGGAAGTGGGGCCGGAGATGTCGACGTGGCAGTTCGGCTTCCGGAGAGGGCGTTCAACAATGGACGCCCTCTCCACCCTGAAGGCGTGGTCTGCGGAGGCGACCGAGGAGGGAGGTAGGCTGTTGGCGGTGTCGCTCGACATCGCCAACGCCTTCAACAGCCTGCCGCACAGCGTGATACGAGAGGCGCTCCAATACTTTGGAGTGCCCTCGTACCTGCGGCGGCTGTTGGAGGACTACCTCCAAGACAGAGAGGTCGCCTACGTGGACGGCAGAGGGGCCATGGCTCAGCGCCACGTGGGTTGTGGTGTTCCACAGGGGTCGGTCCTGGGACCACTCCTGTGGAACATGGGCTACGATTGGGTGCTCCGCGGAGCGCTCCCGGCAGGGATACGGGTCCTCTGCTACGCGGATGACACCCTGGTCGTAGCCCGGGGGGGAAGTTTTGATGAGGTTAGGCGCCTGGCCACTGAGGGAACATCCTTAGTGGTCAGGCGCATAGAGTCGTTGGGCCTCAGGGTGGCGGTTGAAAAAAACCGAGGCCCTGTTGTTCCACGGGCCTCGGTGTGGACCGCCCCCTGGGGCCCACATAATGGTAAAGGAAGAGAGGGTCCGGGTTGGGGTCCAGATGAAATATCTGGGCCTCATCCTGGACGGAAGGTGGCGGTTCGAGTCCCACTTCAAGGGGCTCGGACCGCGCATCGTAGGAGCGGCGGCGGCTCTCGGTCGGCTCCTCCCGAATACGGGGGGGCCGGGCGCGAGCTGCCGCAAATTGTACGCGGGAGTCGTCCGCAGCATGGCCGTCTACGGGGCACCGATCTGGGTGGACGCCCTCAGCGCCAGCAACGTACGCGCGCTGCGTGCGGCGCAGCGTGTCGTGGCGCTGAGGGTGATCCGCGGATACCGGTCGGTGTCCGCGGGGGCGGCCTTCGTGCTCGCCGGCTCCCCGCCATGGGAGCTGGAGGCGGAGGTTCTCGCCGCCGTGTATAGGTTCACGGCGGCGAGGAAAGAGTCGGGGGAGCCGCCTCCGGCTCCCAGAGAGGTTGAGGGCCTGCGGAGGCAGGCCCGGGACAGGGTCCTGCAAAGGTGGGAGGAGGACCTGGCGGACGCGCGCTATGGGCGTTACACTATAGACGCCGTCCGCCCGGTCCTCCGGGCGTGGTGCAAAAGGGAGCAGGGCTCCCTTACATTTAGGCTTGTGCAGGTGCTGTCCGGACATGGTTGCTTCGGATGGTACCTGCACAAAATAGCCAGGAGGGAGCCCACCACCGCGTGCCATGAGTGCGGTGCTGCGGAAGATACGGCGCAGCACACTCTCTCTGAGTGTGCTGCGTGGGTGGAGCAGCGCCGCGCTCTGGCCGCGGTGATCGGAGGGGACCTCTCGCTGCCGAGTGTGGTAAATCACATGCTCGACAGCGAGGGGTCTTGGTTGGCGATGGTCTCCTTCTGCGAGGAGGTCATCTCGCAGAAGGAGACGGCGGAGAGGGCTCGCGAGGTAGATCCTCTGAGCGGCCCTCTCCGTCAAAGAAGAACGGGCGGCCGGAGGAGGCGCTTTGCGCGCCTCCTGCCGCCACCATAGCCGGACCAGGGGAGACGGGTCGGGGGGCCCGTCTTCCCATTGCACAGGTCCGGCGGATGGGGGGAGACAGTTAGGGTGTACCGAACTGTCTCCCATTAATGCCGGGGGCCCAGCAAGTTGCTGGGCCTGCCGCTGGGGCGACGCGGCAAACAGAATGCCAAGTGCGAAGCCCGCGTCGCCCCGTTAAGGCGGCGGATGGTACACCGTGGAGGTTTAGTGAGTAGGAGTCTCACATAACCACTCGTCCCCCCGGGCGGGTGTGTACCCATGAAGGGTTCCTCCACGTAAAAAAAAAAAAAAAAAAAAAAAAAAAAAAAAAAAAAAAAAAGGTTAGGTTAGGTTAGGTTAGGTTAGGTTAGGTTAGGTTAGGTTAGGTTAGGTTAGGTTAGGTTAGGTTAGGTTAGGTTAGGTTAGGTTAGGTTAGGTTAGGTTAGGTTAGGTTAGGTTGGGGTCGCGCAGGCGTGACGAGGTACTTGTATCTCTGATCTGCAGGGGGTGGACCCACAGGCGCAATACAGCACTCTCCCTTTGGAGAGAGCCTTAGCCTGCCACCTCAAGACCGTAGTGCGTGGTGAAGAACCACATCCTTCACGAGGTGACCCTGTCTCGCAGAACACTACGGATCTAGGCTGGAGAGCCGATAAACACTCCTGGGTGTGGCGTGTGAGCAGCACACTCAGTACCGGGTTGGGGCCGAGGAGGACTCAGGTTGAGTCCCAAGGGCCTGATTCCGGATAGCGGCTGGCGGGACTGGGCTTATTCCAGTTTCGGCAGGCGTGCTGCGAACTTGTCGACGTTTTTCTAGCATGATGAATAAGGCAAAATTTAAAAAGATACTACCCCAGGAGGGTACCCGAAAGGGAGAATCCCTCCCCGAGCTTAGCTCGGGCTGCCCCACGTTCTCTGGGGGGGGCAAAATTTTGCGCGATACCACTCTGACGACTCTGGCTTTGAATACGGTTACTGATGCTTGTGATTCGGTTATTGTCGAACCGGTTCCCACGATGACCCTGGCTTGTTTACGGACAACCGATGAAACAACCATGAAAGCACATCTTAAAAAATTACTACCCCAGGAGGGTACCTGCTCCACCGGAGCAGGAGAATCCCTCCCCGAGCCTAGCTCGGGCTGCCCCGCGTTCTCTGGGGGGGGCAAAGCTGTGCCTATTGTGGTTCTAGAGAGGGCTGTATCGCTGGACCGTTTATCGGTTTCCAGCGATACTAGCGTCGCGACGTTGGTGTCGGTAGATTCTACGGAGGGAAGGGAGTCTCCTTCCCTCGGTAGGTTCTACCGAATGAGTGGAGAGGAGGAGTCGGACTCTGCCCCCGAGGGCGAGTCCGTAGAACATCTCGGGCGTCCTGGCCCTAGTGCCTCCAAGCGAGGCAGAGGCCGCCCACCTACGACGGGCCAATACGTTGGCTTGGCCAAGGCCAAATCAGAGTTCCTCCGAGTCAGGAAGGAGGAACTCCACCTACGAGCCGAGGAGGAGGTAGCCGAGCTGGCTTCAGAAGTGAAGCGGAAGCGGGCTACCAGGGAATCCAAGGCTCCGAGTTCAGACACACAACTTGTGTCTGAACTCTGTTCGAAGGTCTCGGACGACGTCGGGGTTATACTCCGCGTCGCCAAGAACTCGAACAATCTTAAGGGCACGTTCGTGCATGCCCTTAAGGATGCGGCCGCGTCCATTCAGGACGCGGTCAAGACGATGGCGGCCCGTACGGTCTCCGAGGAGTTAACCAAGCTCCAGGAGATTTGTACGGAGTTGAAGGCGAAGGAGGTGCGGCAAGCGGCTGAGATGGCTGCGCTCCGCAAGGAGATTGCGGAGTTGCGGGCGGATCAGCTCGCAGCCAAGCGTCCGACGCCTGTGGCGCAGGCCACACCGGTACCCGTAGTGGTACCCTCTCAGGGGTCTGGGCCGGCCCCGGCCCCTAAGAGGAGGGCAATGGCTCGGGAGGAGTTTCCTCCTCTTCCGCAGCCACGCCAGTCCAAGCCTCAGAGTGAGCGCGCTGCGAAGCCGCAGCGCAATCCCTCTGAGGTAGTGACGGAGGAGCGCCTGGTGGAGGTGGTAGGTGGGATGGCTGACCGCGTGTTGGGCATCCTCACCGCACGTCTCGACGGCCTCCAAGATAGGCTCCTTCCGGAGAAGCGGCTGCGACCGCCGCTAGCTGCAGACCGTAAGGCTGCAGCGAAAGTGGCGGCTAAGGCTGCTACTCCGGAGTCCCGGCCGAAGCCACACCCTATTCCTCAGCAGAACGCTGGAAAAGGGCAGAGCAAGGCCAAGAAGACGGCAGCTTCAACCCCGCTCACTTATAGTGAGAAACTAGCAGCCCCCAGACCCTCCGAGGGTGAATGGGTGTTGGTAGGAAAGGGGGGAAAGCCCGTAAAGGCTGCTAAGCCTAAGAAGGCTTCTAAGCCTAAGAAGGCGGCTCAGCGAAAGGTTGCGCCATCCAAGAAGGAGAGGGCCCCCAAACTTCGCGCCAACAATTCGACTGCAGTGGTTCTGACCCTGCAGCCGGATGCGGCGAGGAGGGGCCTCACCTACAAGGATGTGCTCGCCAAGACTTTTGCAGGTATCGACTTTGCAAGTCTTGGTATCCCTTCCGTAGGTTTTAGGAAGACGGCGACGGGTGCTGCTCTACTGGAGGTGCCGGGTGCGGATTCGGCGTCCAAGACGGACGCCCTTGCAGCGCACATTAGGGCTTCTTTTACAGCGGAGGATGTTCGTGTCGCCAGGCCGGTGAGGTGCGCAGATCTGCGGATTTCGGGTCTTGATGACACAGTGAGTGCGGAAGTGCTCACTGCTGTCGTCGCACGGGTCGGAGGTTGTCCTGCGGAGCAGGTGAAATCCGGCGAACCGCGTCTCGGCGTTGACGGGACCGGTACGGCCGTGGTTTCCTGCCCCGTGGAGGTTGCCAAGCGGCTCGGTGAGAGCCGACGTCTCTTGGTCGGGTGGGTGTCGGCGCGGGTTAAACTCCTGCAGCCGCGCCCACAGCGTTGTTTCCGGTGTCGTCAGACCGGTCATTTAGGGGCCACGTGCCCCTCTACCGTCGACTGCAGTGGTCTTTGTCACCGCTGTAGTCAGCCCGGCCATATGGCTGGCGTTTGCACCGCAGACCTGCACTGCGCCGTATGCGCAGCGGCGGGTAAATCAGCGGGGCACCGAGTGGGCAGTAAGGCCTGCTCGGCGCCTCCGCCCAAAAAGGGGGGGAAGGTAGGGAAGGGCAAGAGGGGTAAGACCCCCTCGAAACCCTCAGCCGCGTCGACTGCCGCTAAGGCGTCGACTTCGGCCTCTGAGGTGTGCATGGATCCTGCCATTTTATAATGGCTCTCCGTGTACTCCAAGGGAATTTAAACCACTGCGCCAGAGCTCAGGACTTGATGTCCCAGAGCATGGCGCAGTGGTCGATAGGGGTCGCTGTGATGGCGGAGCCATACTTTGTCCCACCTAGCGATTGCTGGGTCGGTGACAGGTATGGTTGCGTAGCCATCATATCTAGGCCGGCTGCCGGTGTCCCACCCTTCGTAGATATTACGAAGGGCCAGGGGTACGTGGCGGCGCGGCTTGGTGACGTCGTTGTCGTCGGGGTCTACGCTCCACCTCGGTGGAGTCTCGCGGAGTTCGAATCCTTCTTGGTAGGAGTAGGCAACGTAGTGTTAGGCAGCCACCCTCGCCCCGTCCTGGTACTGGGTGACTTCAACGCCAAATCAACGGCTTGGGGTTGCTCATGCTCAGATCGACGTGGTGAGGTGTTGGAAGAGTGGGCGCTGACATCTGGCCTGCTCGTCCTAAACAGAGGCTCCGTGAACACGTGCGTGCGACCGCAGGGCGAATCCATAGTGGACGTTTCGTTCGCTAGCCCTGCGATCGCACGCCGCGTTCGGGACTGGAGAGTCCTCGGGGAGGTGGAGACGTTGTCCGACCATTTATATGTTCGGTTCGACGTCTCCGTCCAAACCGAGGACCTACCGGCACCCGGAGTTCCTGTAGAGGACGGTCCGCGTTGGGTGTTAGGGCGACTCGATAGGGAAGTCTTCCAGGAGGCCGCCATCGTGCAGGACTGGGTGTTGCGTGCGACACCCGAGAGGCCTGCCGATGTCGATGATGGGGCGGAGCGACTGAGGGATGCGGTATCACACATGTGTGATGCTGCTATGCCTCGGGCGAGACGTGTCCGAGCCAAACGCCAGGTGTATTGGTGGAACGCCGACATCGCACAGCTGCGTGCAGCGTGCGTGTCGGCGCGTCGCCGGTATACCCGGATCAGGCGAAGACGACGTCGAACTCAGGTCGCAGCCCCGGAGGAGGTGGAGCTGCATGAGGGATACCGGGCTGCGAAGCTCGCCCTCAAGCAGGCCATCGAGCGGTCTAAGGCGCAGGCCAGAGAGGAACTGTTGGAGATCCTCAGTCGGGACCCGTGGGGACGCCCGTACCGTATGGTACGTGGCAAGCTCCGCCAGTGGGCACCCCCGGTAACGCAGAGTCTCCAGCCGCAGTTCCTCGACGTTGTCGTTAGCGCACTGTTCCCTTCGAGGGGGGAGTTTACTCCTCCACCGATGGCTTCGTCTTTTATGGCGGAGCCGGACGTGGGCAGTGTCGACGTGACCCGGGAAGAATTGGGAGCGGCGGTGGAACGGCTTAAGGCCAAGAACACCGCCCCGGGACCCGATGGTCTGCCTGGCAGAGCATGGGTCCTGGCCCTAGAGGTTCTCGAGCCTCGCCTATTGGGGCTCTTCAGTGCGTGTCTGGAGCAGGGCCGGTTTCCAATCCGTTGGAAAACCGGTCGGTTAGTCCTGCTTCAGAAGGAGGGGCGCCCGGCGGACAATCCGTCGGCGTACCGGCCGATCGTGTTGCTTGACGATGTGGGCAAGCTCTTTGAAAGAGTCATTGCAAACCGCATCGTCAGCCACTTAACGCGTGAGGGGCCGGACCTGGCGGCGAACCAGTACGGGTTTCGCAGGGGTCGCTCCACTATCGACGCGATCACGCAGGTTAGGAGTTTGGCGGAAGAGGCCATTGCACGGGGCGAGGTGGTGTTGGCGGTGTCCTTGGACATCGCTAACGCATTCAACACCTTACCTTGGGCCTGTATTAGGGAGGCGCTTCGTTATCACGGAGTGCCGACCTATATCCGTCGAATCGTCGCGTCGTACCTCTCCGAGAGGTACGTGACCTTCCCGGGTCAGAGTCGTACGTGTAGGCGCGAGGTAGTATGCGGTGTTCCACAGGGGTCGGTCCTTGGCCCTCTCCTGTGGAACATCGGATATGATTGGGTGTTGCGGGGTGCGCTCCTCCGTGGGCTGAGTGTCGTCTGTTATGCAGACGACACTCTGGTCACGGCGAGAGGTAAGACACACCGCGATGCTCAGATACTCATCACAGCCGGCGTAGCTCAGGTAGTTGCTAGGATTCGAAGTTTAGGGCTCGAGGTGGCATTGCACAAGTCCGAGGCTCTGTGTTTTCACGGGCCTCGGAACGCGCCACCGAGAGGATCGCGAATCACCGTAGGCGGCGTGTCCATAGGCATCCAGTCTGAGATGAAATATCTCGGACTGGTGTTAGATAGTAGGTGGGATTTCGTCGCGCACTTCAGGCAGCTGACCCCTCGACTGTTGGGCGCTGCAGCCGCGCTCGCGCGGTTGCTGCCCAACTTAGGGGGGCCCGATTCCGCTTGCCGGAAGCTCTATTTAGGGGTTGTTCGGTCCATGGCCCTTTACGGGGCCCCGGTGTGGGCTGCAGACCTGTCGGCCCAGAACATCCGCGCTCTGCGGGCTCCGCAGAGGGCGATGGCCGTCAGGGCAGCTCGCGGGTACCGCACAGTCTCTTTTGAGGCGGCGTCCCTGTTGGTAGGATCCGCGCCATGGGATCTCGAAGCGAGAGCCCTCGCGTCACTCTATGAGTGGCGCGGGGAGGCGCTGAATGGAGGACTTCGACCGGCGCCTCGAGAAATCGAGGCGCAGAGGTCGGAGCTCCACGAGATCCACGTCATGGCCGAGTGGAGGCGTAGACTCGATCTTCCCGTTTCAGGTGCAGCGACGGTGGAGGCCATCCGGCCTCATCTGGCAGCTTGGTTGGGTAGGGCACATGGCACCTTGACCTTCCGCCTGACACAGGTGCTCACGGGACACGGTTGTTTCGGGAGTTACCTGTGTCGCATAGGCCGGGAGATTGCACTAGGGTGTCATCACTGTGGCTGCGCGTTCGACGACGCGCAGCACACGCTCGAGGTTTGTCCCGCTTGGGACTCCGAACGCTGCGTTTTGTCCGCAGCCGTAGGGACCGACCTCTCGCTCCGAGCCGTTGTCAAGGCGATGGTGGAGAGTGAGAGAGGTTGGGATTCTGTCGTCTCTTTTTGCGAACATGTTATGGTCGTGAAGGAGACGGCGGAGAGAGAGAGGGAACTCACTAGTGAGATTCCCTCTCGCGGTCGGCGTTCTGGTCGACGGCGGCGTCAGGTGGGTGATGACCTCCGGCCGCCGTAGGCAGGGCCTGTAGGCGAGGGACACGGGCATGTCCGTCGCCATAGCACACAGGCCCATGGCGAGGCGCACGCAGTGTTCCACACTTTTACGCGTGCGCTCGGTAGTTGTCTGACACTTAGGTCAGACCGTAGTCGAAGCTCCCCCGGGGGAGCTACACCCGTCGAGTTGAGCAGAAGTAATGCGTATGCGTTCCTGGTCCTCGACATCAAGGGTGCTGTTAGGGGAACACACGTGGGGATTTTTTAGTGGGTAGTTGTGGTATTTTAATTACCATGGAGTCCCACATACCCTTTCGGCCTGCCCGGGCCGTCTGTGGATGCGTAAATGCATTTTTACCCACGTTAAAAAAAAAAAAAAAAAAAGGTTAGGTTAGGTTAGGTTAGGTTAGGTTACATCGGATATGATTGGGTGTTGCGGGGTGCGCTCCTCCGTGGTCTGAGTGTCGTCTGCTATGCAGATGACACTCTGGTCACGGCGAGAGGTAAGACGCACCGTGATGCCCAGATTCTCGTCACAGCCGGCGTAGCTCAGGTCGTAGCTAGGATTCGTAGATTAGGGCTCGAGGTGGCATTGCACAAGTCCGAGGCTCTGTGTTTTCACGGGCCTCGGAACGCGCCACCGAGAGGATCGCGAATTACCGTAGGCGGCGTTTCCATAGGCATCCAGTCTGAGATGAAATATCTCGGACTGGTGTTAGATAGTAGGTGGGATTTCGTCGCGCACTTCAGGCAGCTGACCCCTCGACTGTTGGGCGCTGCAGCCGCGCTCGCGCGGTTGCTGCCCAACTTAGGGGGGCCCGATTCCGCTTGCCGGAAGCTCTATTTAGGGGTTGTTCGGTCCATGGCCCTTTACGGGGCCCCGGTGTGGGCTGCAGACCTGTCGGCCCAGAACATCCGCGCTCTGCGGGCTCCGCAGAGGGCGCTGGCCGTCAGGGCAGCACGCGGGTACCGCACAGTCTCTTTTGAGGCGGCGTCCCTTTTGGTAGGTTCCGCGCCATGGGATCTCGAAGCGAGAGCCCTCGCGTCACTCTACGAGTGGCGCGGGGAGGCGCTGAATGGAGGACTTCGACTTGCACCTCGAGAAATCGAGGCGCAGAGGTCGGAGCTCCACGAGATCCACGTCATGGCCGAGTGGAGACGTAGGCTCGATTCTCCTGTTTCAGGTGCGGCGACGGTGGAGGCCATCCGGCCTCGTCTGGCTTCATGGTTGAGTAGGGCACATGGCACCTTGACCTTCCGCCTGACACAGGTGCTCACGGGACACGGTTGTTTCGGGAGTTACCTGTGTCGCATAGGCCGGGAGATTGCACCAGGGTGTCATCACTGTGGCTGCGCGTTCGATGACGCGCAACACACGCTCGAGGTTTGTCCCGCTTGGGACTCTGAACGCTGCGTTCTGACCGCAGCTGTAGGGACCGACCTCTCGCTCGGAGCTGTCGTCAAGGCGATGGTCGAGAGTGAGAGAGGTTGGGATTCTGTCGTCTCTTTTTGCGAGCATGTTATGTTCGTGAAGGAGACGGCGGAGAGAGAGAGGGAACTCACTAGTGAGATTCCCTCTCGCGGTCGGCGTTCTGGTCGACGGCGGCGTCAGGTGGGCGATGACCTCCGGCCGCCGTAGGCAGGGCCTGTAGGCGAGGGACACGGGCATGTCCGTCGCCATAGCACACAGGCCCATGGCGAGGCGCACGCAGTGTTCCAAACTTTTACGCGTGCGTCGCCCGGTTTCGTCCGGGCAGTTGTTGTCTGATTCATTCAGACTGTAGTCGAAGCTCCTCCGTTGGAGCTACACCCGTCGAGTTGAGCAGAAGTAATGCGTATGCGTTCCTGGTCCTCGACATCAAGGGTGCTGTTAGGGGAACACACGTGGGGATTTTTTAGTGGGTATTTGTGGTATTTTTATGTTACCATGGAGTCCCACATACCCTTTCGGCCTGCCCGGGCCGTCTGTGGATGCGTAAATGCATTTTTACCCACGTTAAAAAAAAAAAAAAAAAAAAAAAAAAAAAAAAAAAAAAAAAAAAAAAAAAAGGTTAGGTTAGGTTAGGTTAGGTTAGGTTAGGTTAGGTTAGGTTAGGTTAGGTTAGGTTAGGTTAGGTTAGGTTAGGTTAGGTTAGGTTAGGTTGAGGGCGGAGCACTCACCTCCATTTGTAGCGCCGGCAGGTTTAACACGTCGTGATGAGGTAAGTGTGCCTTCAGTTACCGAGGCTGAACTGGATGCAGCTGTAAGACGACTCCGAGCTAAGAACACTGCTCCGGGGCCAGATGGAATTCCTGGTCGCGTCTGGGTGCTTGCGATGCCTGAGTTAGGGGTAAGGCTGAGGCGGTTGTTTGATGCATGTATGGAGCTGGGCCAGTTTCCTCCCCAGTGGAAGGTGGGTCGCCTCGTGTTGCTACGGAAGCAGGGACGACCGTTAGACTCCCCATCTGCATATCGACCGATTGTCCTGTTGGACGAAGTGGGAAAGCTTTTGGAGCGCATCGTCGTGCGGCGTTTGGTCAACCATCTGACCAGGAATGGTCCCGACCTTTCTTCAGTGCAGTATGGCTTTCGCGAGGGAAAATCGACGGTGGATGCAATCTTGCGTGTCAAAACTCTTGCAAGTGAGGCTGTTTCCCAGGGGGGTGTGCTGTTGGCGGTGTCGTTAGACATTGCTAACGCTTTCAACAGCCTCCCCTGGGAATGTATAATGGAGGCGCTGCGATACCATGGGTTGCCGCTATACCTACGTAGGTTAATTGGATCTTACCTGGAAGGCACACAGGTCACATGTGTCGGGCAGGACGCGAGCACTCACCTAAGGGAGATATCGTGCGGTGTTCCACAGGGGTCGGTCCTTGGCCCGCTCCTGTGGAACATCGGGTACGATTGGGTGCTTAGAGGCGCGTTGCTGCCTGGCGCCGCTGTGACTTGCTATGCAGATGACACACTGGTAACGGCGCGCGGTGATAACCTTGCGGCCGCGATTCGATTGATAACAGCTAGTGTTTCTCAGGTTGTCGGGAGGATTCGGATGCTCGGACTGCAAGTGTCCCTCAACAAAACGGAAGCTATCTGCTTCCACGGCCCTCGTAGAGCTCCACCTCCTGACACGCATATAATTGTTGACGGTGTCCGCATTGAAGTTAGTGCCGAATTAAAATATCTTGGCCTTGTACTGGACAGTCGCTGGCGGTTCGACGAGCACTTTGGACAGCTAGTTCCCAGGGTCATGCGGTGTGCTTCCGCACTTGCAGGTCTTTTACCGAACCTTGGAGGAGCCGGCACCGGTTGTCGCAATCTATATCTGGGAGTTATAAGGTCCATGGCCCTGTACGGAGCACCAGTTTGGTGCGATGCATTAACGCCACATAGCACTGCCATCCTACATAAATTACAACGGCTGATGGCTAATAGGCTTATACGTGGTTATAGAACAATCTCGTTCGAGGCAGCGTGCTTGCTGGGGAGCTCTCCGCCGTGGGAACTGGTGGCGTACTGCCATGCAGATTTGTACTTTTGGTGGACTGGAAAGGTCGCTCGTGGAGAGTGTATCGCCCCGAGAGAGAAGGAGTCGAAGAGAGCTCACTTTCAGCGAGCGATGTTTCGGAAGTGGCGTGAAGGACTAACCACAGCCAGTGCTGGCACTGCAACAGTTGAGGCGATTCTTCCTGTTTTTCAGCAATGGATTGATAGGGGTCATGGAGCCTTGACATACCGGCTGGTGCAAATATTGACGGGACATGGCTGCTTCGGCAAGTACCTACATCAGATAGCCGGAAGAGAGCCGACAGCAAGGTGTCATCATTGCGAAGATTGTGAGGTGGACACAGTTCGACACACATTGGAGGAGTGCTCAGCATGGTCTGGAGAACGTCGGGAGTTGACGGCAGTTGTTGGCAATGACCTTTCCCTGCCGGCTGTCGTCCGTTCGATGGTTGAGGAGGAGAGGTCATGGAACGCAGCGTTGGCGTTCAGTGAAACAGTCTTGTCTCAGAAGGAGGAACAAGAGAGACAAAGAGAGAGAGCACCAGAAGCGCCAATTATTCGTCGAGGGAGAACCAGGCGTGGAAGAGCGAGAGCTGGAGGCCTACATCATCAGAGGCCACCATAACGAACCTTCTGGTAATGGACGTGGGGGCGTCCATTGCCGATAGAGAAGGTCCCGTGGAGGTGAAGCGCAGATTGCAGCTGCTTCTTTCAGAGGATACCGAAGAGAAGTCAGCCTCTTCACGAGAAGAGGGTCCCCGGTACTAACACCTGCGGGGGACCCGTGCGCGTGGACGGGGTAGCGGCGAATGCTCACGCCATCTCGAGACCCTGTTCCACATACGCGCCTGGAATACCGTGGGGATTTTTTAGTGGGTATTTGTGGTATTTTTATGTTACCATGGAGTCCCACATACCCTTTCGGCCTCCCCCGGGCCGTCTGCGGATGCGTAAATGCATTTTTACCCACGTAAAAAAAAAAAAAAAAAAAAAAAAAAAAAAAAAAAAGGTTAGGTTAGGTTAGGTTAGGTTAGGTTAGGTTAGGTTAGGTTAGGTTAGGTTAGGTTAGGTTAGGTTAGGTTAGGTTAGGTTAGGTTAGGTTAGGTTAGGTTAGGTTAGGTTAGGTTAGGTTAGGTTAGGTTAGGTTAGGTTAGGTTAGGTTAGGTTAGGTTAGGTTAGGTTAGGTTAGGTTAGGTTAGGTTAGGTTAGGTTAGGTTAGGTTAGGTTAGGTTAGGTTAGGTTAGGTTAGGTTAGGTTAGGTTAGGTTAGGTTAGGTTAGGTTAGGTTAGGTTAGGTTAGGTTAGGTTAGGTTAGGTTAGGTTAGGTTAGGTTAGGTTAGGTTAGGTTAGGTTAGGTTAGGTTAGGTTAGGTTAGGTTAGGTTAGGTTAGGTTAGGTTAGGTTAGGTTAGGTTAGGTTAGGTTAGGTTAGGTTAGGTTAGGTTAGGTTAGGTTAGGTTAGGTTAGGTTAGGTTAGGTTAGGTTAGGTTAGGTTAGGTTAGGTTAGGTTAGGTTAGGTTAGGTTAGGTTAGGTTAGGTTAGGTTAGGTTAGGTTAGGTTAGGTTAGGTTAGGTTAGGTTAGGTTAGGTTAGGTTAGGTTAGGTTAGGTTAGGTTAGGTTAGGTTAGGTTAGGTTAGGTTAGGTTAGGTTAGGTTAGGTTAGGTTAGGTTAGGTTAGGTTAGGTTAGGTTAGGTTAGGTTAGGTTAGGTTAGGTTAGGTTAGGTTAGGTTAGGTTAGGTTAGGTTAGGTTAGGTTAGGTTAGGTTAGGTTAGGTTAGGTTAGGTTAGGTTAGGTTAGGTTAGGTTAGGTTAGGTTAGGTTAGGTTAGGTTAGGTTAGGTTAGGTTAGGTTAGGTTAGGTTAGGTTAGGTTAGGTTAGGTTAGGTTAGGTTAGGTTAGGTTAGGTTAGGTTAGGTTAGGTTAGGTTAGGTTAGGTTAGGTTAGGTTAGGTTAGGTTAGGTTAGGTTAGGTTAGGTTAGGTTAGGTTAGGTTAGGTTAGGTTAGGTTAGGTTAGGTTAGGTTAGGTTAGGTTAGGTTAGGTTAGTGACTCGCGATAACTATCGCGTTTCGGGATTAGCTATATTTCTGGAAGGGATATCATAATCTATTATGACGTTACCCTTATTGTACTTGCTTCGGCAGTACATATACTAAAATTGGAACGATACAGAGAAGATTAGCATGGCCCCTGCGCAAGGATGACACGCAAAATCGTGAAGCGTTCCACATTTTTAATACTTGCTTCGGCAGTACATATACTAAAATTGGAACGATACAGAGAAGATTAGCATGGCCCCTGCGCAAGGATGACACGCAAAATCGTGAAGCGTTCCACATTTTTTTTAGGTGAAGGTGTAAAAGCCGTTCGAGGGTCCTTTTTTTACGTACTTATTAGCCAATCACTTAAATTTTTAGTATTGTAAAAGTGACTCGCGATAACTATCGCGTTTCGGGATTAGCTATATTTCTGGAAGGGATATCATATTCTATTATGACGTTACCCTTAACTGTGCCCCGCAAACCCGCTGTAACTATTAAGTTTCAGAGATTAGCTATTTTCTGGAAGGGATATCGTACTTTTAGTACGATTTACCCTCTATATATAGAAGGTTTTGCTTATGTTCACATTGCGGTCGTTGTTTATTGTTATCGAGGTGGTTATTATAGTTATTATTGTTACGTTTTTGTTATTTAGCTATATAGTTCACCTGGTTTCTCTTGTTGTTTTCTAATTTTAGTCTGTTTTAGTTATTAGCTTTTAAGTGTTAAGCGGTCTGGTGTAATTTTTAAGTTTTGTTTGGTGGAGGGGTGGGGCTTAGCTCCCCCTGGCCTACCGTGGGCCTTTGATGGCACATGTATCGCCCAGTGATGGGCAGGCGTTAAAAAACACGTCCTTTATGGACGAGGTTGTGTTGGTGGACTCGATGAGGCCCCGCACGGTGTCGGGCGCGGGCTCTCGTCGAGCAGGAGCCGAGACCGAGAGGTCTTCCGGCTCAGGAATTGGCGCACTGGAGGTGGAGTGGGACGCGGCCAAGGTCCCTAAGACCAACTTGGCTAGGAGAGGAGCGGTACGTGGCACGTGCCGCTCACGGAGCTCTGGGCGACAGGTTGAGGTGGGTAAGGGCCCGGCTCACCCATTTATGGTTGAGGTGGACTCAGTGGTGACTGTGGACGATGAAGTGGAGATGGTCTCTCGAGACCAGGCGAGGGATGGGGGGCATGTTGAGATAGATGGTCTCGACGCAGATGCTCTCAGAGCCCTTACCAAAAATGGGGTGGCCGACATCTTAGAGGTCTGCCGCGTGTCCGGAAATCTCAAAGGGACGTGCATCAAAACCCTGAAGAAGGCGGCCAATTCGCTGAAGGATGTGGTAGAGACACTCCTGGAGCGGACGGTCAATGAGGAGACCGCCCGCCTAGGTCGCGAGACGAGGGTCCTCCGCCAGCAGGTGGAGGACCTCAAGAAGGAGGTCCTTGCCTGGCGTCGCGAGGCCAGCGAGAGGAGGGTGATGCCCCCTCCTCCAGCACCGGTGCCTATCATTCCGCCGGTGCAGGTGCCACAACCGCCCCAGGAGTGGGAGAAGTTGCTAGCGGAAGGGTTTGAGAGGATGGAGCGGTCCATCAAAATCCTGGATGCCAGGTTTGATAGCCTGGAAGTAGATGGACGGCTCCTTCCTAAGAAGGTGCTCCGCCCACCGCTGGCAGCAGACAAAAGGCCTGCGACAGTCAGGCCTGCCGCTGTGCCTGGACCCTCTGGCACGGCGGGTGGAGCTGTGAGGCCCCGGTCGCTCTCCCGGGCGGTAGCGGATAGGCCCCGGTCTGTGTCCCGGGCAAGGCCAGTCCAACCACCCACTCCGGCTCAGCAGCCGCTCGGCATGGAGTGGGCTGCACTGCCGGCTACGGCTCCTGCCCGTGTTGCGACTGAGGCCGGAGCAGATGAATCATGGACGACGGTTGTCCGTCGTCCAAAAAAGACGAAGGCGGCCCCAGCTGCGCCAGCAGCTCCCGTGCCAAAGAAGAAGGCTCCGCCGAAGGTACCCTCGGCGCCGCGCTCGGCTGCAGTGCTCATCACACTGCAGCCTGAGGCTGCGGAAAAAGGGGTCACCTACACGGCGGCATTATTGAAGGCGCGGGAGGCGGTGGGGCTCGCGGGCCTCGGTATCGAGGAGATTAAGCTCCGCACCACTGCCACCGGAGCCAGGATTGTCGAGCTTCCTGGCTCCCAGGGTGAGCAGAAGGCGGCCGGCCTGGCAGAGCAACTTAAAGTTGCTCTAGCCGATGTGGCGGATATTACCAGGCCGGTCAAACGTGCGGAGCTGAGGATAGTCGGGCTCGACGAGTCAGTTTCCCAGGCCGAGTTGAGGTCGGCGATTGGCCTCAAGACCGGATGCGGGCCGGACATGGTGAGGGTCGGCCCCATCCGGCAGGATTGGGGAGGGGGAGTGGCATTCGTGTCGCTCCCCGTGGTGGAGGCAAGGAAGCTGGCGGAGGCAGGGCGTCTCCTGGTCGGCTGGAGTGTGGCCCGGGTACATCCCTTGGACGAGAAGCCCATGCGCTGTTTCAAGTGCATGGGCTTGGGCCACACTCGCAACCTGTGCGAGTCGACAAAAGACAGGAGCGCCCTGTGCTACAGGTGCGGGGGTCCTGGCCATACGGCGGCAAACTGTGCAGCTGTGAAGCTGCACTGCGCCGTATGCGCCGACGCGGGGATCCCCGCGGAACATTACATGGGGGGGGCCAGCTGCAGGCCCCCTTCCGTAAAGAGGAGGCCCTTCGGTGGAAGAGTGGTGAGGCCTAGGCCGGAGACAGCTGATATGGACCACTAATGCTGCACACCCATACCAGCTGTCTCCAGGCGAATTTGAACCACTCCGTCACTGCACAAGACTTGTTTGTACAGTCAGTGGCGGAGTGGGACATCGGCGTTGCGGTCGCTGCGGAGCCTTATTATGTCCCTGCCCAGCCATACTGGGCGGGGGACCTGAGTGGCTCCGTAGCGATCCACTGCACAGGCTCCCCTCTCTCCATCAAGGAGAGAGGAGCGGGATTCGTGGCGGCCGCCTGGGGAGGGTACGCCATTGTTGGCGTGTACTTCTCCCCAAACCGGGCCCTGGCGGAGTTCGAGGCTTTTCTCGACTCCCTGGGGCAGGCGGTTAGGCGGCTGTCGCCGCTCCCCATTGTCCTGCTTGGCGACCTTAACGCCAAGTCTCGGGCATGGGGGGCGGCGGCCACGGATCCGCGGGGGGCCGCGGTTGAGGAGTGGACAGTCGAGGTTGGACTGTCCCTCCTCAACAGAGGAGCTGTGCACACGTGCGTGCGACAGAACGGAGGGTCCGTGGTGGACGTCTCGTTCGCCACGCCGTCTGTCGCGCGCCGTGTGCAGAACTGGAGAGTGCTGGAGGAAGTGGAGACCTTTTCGGATCACCGATATATTCGGTTTGAGGTCTCCACTTCCCCAGAGGAGCTGGCGCGTCGCCCCCGTCGGGGGGCTGCGTTCCCCCGATGGGTGATTAGCCGCCTCGACCAGGAGCTGGCGGAGGAGGCGGCTGTCGTCCAGAGTTGGCGGGCGCCAGCTCCTGAACTGGAGGATGTCGACGCGTCTGCAGCCCGTTTCCGTGGGGCCCTCACGGCGGTCTGCGACGCGTCGATGCCGCGGAGCAACAACCGCCCGTATAAAAAGCGGGCGGTGCATTGGTGGTCCCCGGAGATTGCTGGTCTCCGGGCGGCCTGCTCCGCGGCGCGGCGGCAGCTACAACGCTGCCGCCGGCGGCGAAGCCAGCAACCAGGCGAGGAGGCCCGGCTGCATGGCACGTACAGGGACTGCAAAAAGTCCCTGCAAGTTGCCATCAGCCGGGCTAAGGATGAGGGATGGGAGGAGCTCGTAGGGACCCTGGATAGGGATCCGTGGGGGCGCCCATACCGGTTGGTAAGGAAGAAGTTCCGGGGGCTGGCGCCCCCTTTAACGGAATCCCTACACCCAGAGGTCCTGGCGAGGGTCGTGGAAACTTTGCTCCCCGACCCTCCGGAGCTCCTCCCACCCCCCATGTTGTATGGGGGCCCTGTTGTGGAGGAGCTGTTTCCGCCCCATCCCGTCACAGATGACGAGATGGGGTGGGTGATTAGGCGCCTCCGCAACAGGCGGAAGGCACCAGGCCCGGATGGAGTTCCGGGCCGAGTGTTAGGCGTGGCGCTGGACCACCTTGGGGGAGAGCTTCGGGAGCTGTTCGACCGGTGTTTGACGGCTGGACGGTTCCCGAGGCTCTGGAAGGCGGGGCGGCTTTGCCTTCTCGCGAAGGAGGGCCGCCCTCCGGACTGCCCGTCCTCGTACCGGCCCCTGGTGTTGTTGGATGACACGGGAAAGATGCTAGAGAGAATAGTGGTTTCCCGTGTCACCCGACACTTGGAGGAAGTGGGGCCGGAGATGTCGACGTGGCAGTTCGGCTTCCGGAGAGGGCGTTCAACAATGGACGCCCTCTCCACCCTGAAGGCTTGGTCTGCGGAGGCGACCGAGGAGGGAGGTAGGTTGTTGGCGGTGTCGCTCGACATCGCCAACGCCTTCAACAGCCTGCCGCACAGTGTGATACGAGAGGCGCTCCAGTACTTTGGAGTGCCCTCGTACCTGCGGCGGCTGTTGGAGGACTACCTCCAGGACAGGGAGGTCGCCTTCGTAGACGGCCGAGGGGCCATGGTCCGGCGCCACGTGGGGTGCGGAGTTCCACAGGGGTCGGTACTGGGACCGCTCCTGTGGAACTTGGGCTACGACTGGGTGCTCCGCGCAGCGCTCCCTGCGGGGATAAGGATCCTCTGTTACGCGGATGACACCCTGGTCGTAGCCCGGGGGGGAAGTTATGAGGAAGTCAGGCGCCTGGCCACTGAGGGAACAGCCCTAGTGGTCAGGCGCATAGAGTTGTTGGGCCTCAGGGTGGCGGCTGAAAAAACCGAGGCCCTGCTGTTCCACGGGCCTCGGTGTGGACCGCCCCCTGGGGCCTACATTATGGTTAAAGAAGAAAGGGTCCAGGTTGGGGCCCAGATGAAATATCTGGGCCTCATCCTGGACGGAAGGTGGCGGTTCGAGTCCCACTTCAGGGGACTCGGACCGCGCATTGTGGGAGCGGCGGCGGCTCTCGGTCGGCTCCTCCCGAATACGGGGGGGCCGGGCGCGAGCTGCCGCAAATTATATGCGGGAGTCGTGCGCAGCATGGCCGTCTACGGGGCACCGATCTGGGTGGACGCCCTCAGCGCCTGCAACGTACGCGCGCTGCGTGCAGCGCAGCGTGTCGTGGCGCTGAGGGTGATCCGTGGATACCGATCGGTGTCCGCGGGGGCGGCCTTTGTGCTCGCCGGCTCCCCGCCGTGGGAGCTGGAGGCGGAAGTTCTCGCCGCCGTGTATAGATTCACGGCGGCGAGAAAAGAGTTGGGGGAGCCGCCTCCGGCTCCCAGAGAGGTTGAGGGCCTGCGGAGGCAGGCCCGTGACAGAGTTTTTGTTAGGTGGGAGGAGGACCTGGCGGACGCGCGCTATGGGCGTTATACTATAGACGCCGTCCGCCCGGTCCTCCGGGCGTGGTGTAGAAGGGAGCAGGGCTCCCTCACATTTAGGCTTGTGCAGGTGCTGTCCGGACATGGTTGTTTCGGATGGTACCTGCACAAAATAGCCAGGAGGGAGCCCACCACCGCGTGCCATGAGTGCGGCGCTGCGGAGGATACAGCGCAGCACACTCTCTCCGAGTGTGCTGCGTGGGTGGAGCAGCGCCGCGCTCTGGCCGCGGTGATTGGAGGGGACCTCTCGCTGCCGAGTGTGGTAAGTCACATGCTCGACGGCGAGGGGTCGTGGTTGGCGGTGGTCTCCTTCTGCGAGGAGGTCATCTCGCAGAAGGAGACGGCGGAGAGGGCTCGCGAGGTGGATCCTCTGAGCGGCCCTCTCCGCCAAAGAAGAACGGGCGGCCGGAGGAGGCGCTTTGCGCAACTCCTGCCGCCACCATAGCCGGACCAGGGGGGACGGGTCGGGGGGCCCGTCTTCCCATTGCACAGGTCCGGCGGATGGGGGGAGACAGTTAGGGTGTACCGAACTGTCTCCCATTAATGCCGGGGGCCCAGCAAGCTGCTGGGCCTGCCGCTGGGGCGACGCGGCAAACAGAATGCCAAGTGCGAAGCCCGCGTCGCCCCGTTAAGGCGGCGGATGGTACACCGTGGAGGTTTAGTGAGTAGGAGTCTCACATAACCACTCGTCCCCCCGGGCGGGTGTGTACCCATGAAGGGTTCCTCCACGTTAAAAAAAAAAAAAAAAAAAAAAAAAAGGTTAGGTTAGGTTAGGTTAGGTTAGGTTAGGTTAGGTTAGGTTAGGTTAGGTTAGGTTAGGTTAGGTTAGGTTAGGTTAGGTTAGGTTAGGTTAGGTTAGGTTAGGTTAGGTTAGGTTAGGTTAGGTTAGGTTAGGTTAGGTTAGGTTAGGTTAGGTTAGGTTAGGTTAGGTTAGGTTAGGTTAGGTTAGGTTAGGTTAGGTTAGGTTAGGTTAGGTTAGGTTAGGTTAGGTTAGGTTAGGTTAGGTTAGGTTAGGTTAGGTTAGGTTAGGTTAGGTTAGGTTAGGTTAGGTTAGGTTAGGTTAGGTTAGGTTAGGTTAGGTTAGGTTAGGTTAGGTTAGGTTAGGTTAGGTTAGGTTAGGTTAGGTTAGGTTAGGTTAGGTTAGGTTAGGTTAGGTTAGGTTAGGTTAGGTTAGGTTAGGTTAGGTTAGGTTAGGTTAGGTTAGGTTAGGTTAGGTTAGGTTAGGTTAGGTTAGGTTAGGTTAGGTTAGGTTAGGTTAGGTTAGGTTAGGTTAGGTTAGGTTAGGTTAGGTTAGGTTAGGTTAGGTTAGGTTAGGTTAGGTTAGGTTAGGTTAGGTTAGGTTAGGTTAGGTTAGGTTAGGTTAGGTTAGGTTAGGTTAGGTTAGGTTAGGTTAGGTTAGGTTAGGTTAGGTTAGGTTAGGTTAGGTTAGGTTAGGTTAGGTTAGGTTAGGTTAGGTTAGGTTAGGTTAGGTTAGGTTAGGTTAGGTTAGGTTAGGTTAGGTTAGGTTAGGTTAGGTTAGGTTAGGTTAGGTTAGGTTAGGTTAGGTTAGGTTAGGTTAGGTTAGGTTAGGTTAGGTTAGGTTAGGTTAGGTTAGGTTAGGTTAGGTTAGGTTAGGTTAGGTTAGGTTAGGTTAGGTTAGGTTAGGTTAGGTTAGGTTAGGTTAGGTTAGGTTAGGTTAGGTTAGGTTAGGTTAGGTTAGGTTAGGTTAGGTTAGGTTAGGTTAGGTTAGGTTAGGTTAGGTTAGGTTAGGTTAGGTTAGGTTAGGTTAGGTTAGGTTAGGTTAGGTTAGGTTAGGTTAGGTTAGGTTAGGTTAGGTTAGGTTAGGTTAGGTTAGGTTAGGTTAGGTTAGGTTAGGTTAGGTTAGGTTAGGTTAGGTTAGGTTAGGTTAGGTTAGGTTAGGTTAGGTTAGGTTAGGTTAGGTTAGGTTAGGTTAGGTTAGGTTAGGTTAGGTTAGGTTAGGTTAGGTTAGGTTAGGTTAGGTTAGGTTAGGTTAGGTTAGGTTAGGTTAGGTTAGGTTAGGTTAGGTTAGGTTAGGTTAGGTTAGGTTAGGTTAGGTTAGGTTAGGTTAGGTTAGGTTAGGTTAGGTTAGGTTAGGTTAGGTTAGGTTAGGTTAGGTTAGGTTAGGTTAGGTTAGGTTAGGTTAGGTTAGGTTAGGTTAGGTTAGGTTAGGTTAGGTTAGGTTAGGTTAGGTTAGGTTAGGTTAGGTTAGGTTAGGTTAGGTTAGGTTAGGTTAGGTTAGGTTAGGTTAGGTTAGGTTAGGTTAGGTTAGGTTAGGTTAGGTTAGGTTAGGTTAGGTTAGGTTAGGTTAGGTTAGGTTAGGTTAGGTTAGGTTAGGTTAGGTTAGGTTAGGTTAGGTTAGGTTAGGTTAGGTTAGGTTAGGTTAGGTTAGGTTAGGTTAGGTTAGGTTAGGTTAGGTTAGGTTAGGTTAGGTTAGGTTAGGTTAGGTTAGGTTAGGTTAGGTTAGGTTAGGTTAGGTTAGGTTAGGTTAGGTTAGGTTAGGTTAGGTTAGGTTAGGTTAGGTTAGGTTAGGTTAGGTTAGGTTAGGTTAGGTTAGGTTAGGTTAGGTTAGGTTAGGTTAGGTTAGGTTAGGTTAGGTTAGGTTAGGTTAGGTTAGGTTAGGTTAGGTTAGGTTAGGTTAGGTTAGGTTAGGTTAGGTTAGGTTAGGTTAGGTTAGGTTAGGTTAGGTTAGGTTAGGTTAGGTTAGGTTAGGTTAGGTTAGGTTAGGTTAGGTTAGGTTAGGTTAGGTTAGGTTAGGTTAGGTTAGGTTAGGTTAGGTTAGGTTAGGTTAGGTTAGGTTAGGTTAGGTTAGGTTAGGTTAGGTTAGGTTAGGTTAGGTTAGGTTAGGTTAGGTTAGGTTAGGTTAGGTTAGGTTAGGTTAGGTTAGGTTAGGTTAGGTTAGGTTAGGTTAGGTTAGGTTAGGTTAGGTTAGGTTAGGTTAGGTTAGGTTAGGTTAGGTTAGGTTAGGTTAGGTTAGGTTAGGTTAGGTTAGGTTAGGTTAGGTTAGGTTAGGTTAGGTTAGGTTAGGTTAGGTTAGGTTAGGTTAGGTTAGGTTAGGTTAGGTTAGGTTAGGTTAGGTTAGGTTAGGTTAGGTTAGGTTAGGTTAGGTTAGGTTAGGTTAGGTTAGGTTAGGTTAGGTTAGGTTAGGTTAGGTTAGGTTAGGTTAGGTTAGGTTAGGTTAGGTTAGGTTAGGTTAGGTTAGGTTAGGTTAGGTTAGGTTAGGTTAGGTTAGGTTAGGTTAGGTTAGGTTAGGTTAGGTTAGGTTAGGTTAGGTTAGGTTAGGTTAGGTTAGGTTAGGTTAGGTTAGGTTAGGTTAGGTTAGGTTAGGTTAGGTTAGGTTAGGTTAGGTTAGGTTAGGTTAGGTTAGGTTAGGTTAGGTTAGGTTAGGTTAGGTTAGGTTAGGTTAGGTTAGGTTAGGTTAGGTTAGGTTAGGTTAGGTTAGGTTAGGTTAGGTTAGGTTAGGTTAGGTTAGGTTAGGTTAGGTTAGGTTAGGTTAGGTTAGGTTAGGTTAGGTTAGGTTAGGTTAGGTTAGGTTAGGTTAGGTTAGGTTAGGTTAGGTTAGGTTAGGTTAGGTTAGGTTAGGTTAGGTTAGGTTAGGTTAGGTTAGGTTAGGTTAGGTTAGGTTAGGTTAGGTTAGGTTAGGTTAGGTTAGGTTAGGTTAGGTTAGGTTAGGTTAGGTTAGGTTAGGTTAGGTTAGGTTAGGTTAGGTTAGGTTAGGTTAGGTTAGGTTAGGTTAGGTTAGGTTAGGTTAGGTTAGGTTAGGTTAGGTTAGGTTAGGTTAGGTTAGGTTAGGTTAGGTTAGGTTAGGTTAGGTTAGGTTAGGTTAGGTTAGGTTAGGTTAGGTTAGGTTAGGTTAGGTTAGGTTAGGTTAGGTTAGGTTAGGTTAGGTTAGGTTAGGTTAGGTTAGGTTAGGTTAGGTTAGGTTAGGTTAGGTTAGGTTAGGTTAGGTTAGGTTAGGTTAGGTTAGGTTAGGTTAGGTTAGGTTAGGTTAGGTTAGGTTAGGTTAGGTTAGGTTAGGTTAGGTTAGGTTAGGTTAGGTTAGGTTAGGTTAGGTTAGGTTAGGTTAGGTTAGGTTAGGTTAGGTTAGGTTAGGTTAGGTTAGGTTAGGTTAGGTTAGGTTAGGTTAGGTTAGGTTAGGTTAGGTTAGGTTAGGTTAGGTTAGGTTAGGTTAGGTTAGGTTAGGTTAGGTTAGGTTAGGTTAGGTTAGGTTAGGTTAGGTTAGGTTAGGTTAGGTTAGGTTAGGTTAGGTTAGGTTAGGTTAGGTTAGGTTAGGTTAGGTTAGGTTAGGTTAGGTTAGGTTAGGTTAGGTTAGGTTAGGTTAGGTTAGGTTAGGTTAGGTTAGGTTAGGTTAGGTTAGGTTAGGTTAGGTTAGGTTAGGTTAGGTTAGGTTAGGTTAGGTTAGGTTAGGTTAGGTTAGGTTAGGTTAGGTTAGGTTAGGTTAGGTTAGGTTAGGTTAGGTTAGGTTAGGTTAGGTTAGGTTAGGTTAGGTTAGGTTAGGTTAGGTTAGGTTAGGTTAGGTTAGGTTAGGTTAGGTTAGGTTAGGTTAGGTTAGGTTAGGTTAGGTTAGGTTAGGTTAGGTTAGGTTAGGTTAGGTTAGGTTAGGTTAGGTTAGGTTAGGTTAGGTTAGGTTAGGTTAGGTTAGGTTAGGTTAGGTTAGGTTAGGTTAGGTTAGGTTAGGTTAGGTTAGGTTAGGTTAGGTTAGGTTAGGTTAGGTTAGGTTAGGTTAGGTTAGGTTAGGTTAGGTTAGGTTAGGTTAGGTTAGGTTAGGTTAGGTTAGGTTAGGTTAGGTTAGGTTAGGTTAGGTTAGGTTAGGTTAGGTTAGGTTAGGTTAGGTTAGGTTAGGTTAGGTTAGGTTAGGTTAGGTTAGGTTAGGTTAGGTTAGGTTAGGTTAGGTTAGGTTAGGTTAGGTTAGGTTAGGTTAGGTTAGGTTAGGTTAGGTTAGGTTAGGTTAGGTTAGGTTAGGTTAGGTTAGGTTAGGTTAGGTTAGGTTAGGTTAGGTTAGGTTAGGTTAGGTTAGGTTAGGTTAGGTTAGGTTAGGTTAGGTTAGGTTAGGTTAGGTTAGGTTAGGTTAGGTTAGGTTAGGTTAGGTTAGGTTAGGTTAGGTTAGGTTAGGTTAGGTTAGGTTAGGTTAGGTTAGGTTAGGTTAGGTTAGGTTAGGTTAGGTTAGGTTAGGTTAGGTTAGGTTAGGTTAGGTTAGGTTAGGTTAGGTTAGGTTAGGTTAGGTTAGGTTAGGTTAGGTTAGGTTAGGTTAGGTTAGGTTAGGTTAGGTTAGGTTAGGTTAGGTTAGGTTAGGTTAGGTTAGGTTAGGTTAGGTTAGGTTAGGTTAGGTTAGGTTAGGTTAGGTTAGGTTAGGTTAGGTTAGGTTAGGTTAGGTTAGGTTAGGTTAGGTTAGGTTAGGTTAGGTTAGGTTAGGTTAGGTTAGGTTAGGTTAGGTTAGGTTAGGTTAGGTTAGGTTAGGTTAGGTTAGGTTAGGTTAGGTTAGGTTAGGTTAGGTTAGGTTAGGTTAGGTTAGGTTAGGTTAGGTTAGGTTAGGTTAGGTTAGGTTAGGTTAGGTTAGGTTAGGTTAGGTTAGGTTAGGTTAGGTTAGGTTAGGTTAGGTTAGGTTAGGTTAGGTTAGGTTAGGTTAGGTTAGGTTAGGTTAGGTTAGGTTAGGTTAGGTTAGGTTAGGTTAGGTTAGGTTAGGTTAGGTTAGGTTAGGTTAGGTTAGGTTAGGTTAGGTTAGGTTAGGTTAGGTTAGGTTAGGTTAGGTTAGGTTAGGTTAGGTTAGGTTAGGTTAGGTTAGGTTAGGTTAGGTTAGGTTAGGTTAGGTTAGGTTAGGTTAGGTTAGGTTAGGTTAGGTTAGGTTAGGTTAGGTTAGGTTAGGTTAGGTTAGGTTAGGTTAGGTTAGGTTAGGTTAGGTTAGGTTAGGTTAGGTTAGGTTAGGTTAGGTTAGGTTAGGTTAGGTTAGGTTAGGTTAGGTTAGGTTAGGTTAGGTTAGGTTAGGTTAGGTTAGGTTAGGTTAGGTTAGGTTAGGTTAGGTTAGGTTAGGTTAGGTTAGGTTAGGTTAGGTTAGGTTAGGTTAGGTTAGGTTAGGTTAGGTTAGGTTAGGTTAGGTTAGGTTAGGTTAGGTTAGGTTAGGTTAGGTTAGGTTAGGTTAGGTTAGGTTAGGTTAGGTTAGGTTAGGTTAGGTTAGGTTAGGTTAGGTTAGGTTAGGTTAGGTTAGGTTAGGTTAGGTTAGGTTAGGTTAGGTTAGGTTAGGTTAGGTTAGGTTAGGTTAGGTTAGGTTAGGTTAGGTTAGGTTAGGTTAGGTTAGGTTAGGTTAGGTTAGGTTAGGTTAGGTTAGGTTAGGTTAGGTTAGGTTAGGTTAGGTTAGGTTAGGTTAGGTTAGGTTAGGTTAGGTTAGGTTAGGTTAGGTTAGGTTAGGTTAGGTTAGGTTAGGTTAGGTTAGGTTAGGTTAGGTTAGGTTAGGTTAGGTTAGGTTAGGTTAGGTTAGGTTAGGTTAGGTTAGGTTAGGTTAGGTTAGGTTAGGTTAGGTTAGGTTAGGTTAGGTTAGGTTAGGTTAGGTTAGGTTAGGTTAGGTTAGGTTAGGTTAGGTTAGGTTAGGTTAGGTTAGGTTAGGTTAGGTTAGGTTAGGTTAGGTTAGGTTAGGTTAGGTTAGGTTAGGTTAGGTTAGGTTAGGTTAGGTTAGGTTAGGTTAGGTTAGGTTAGGTTAGGTTAGGTTAGGTTAGGTTAGGTTAGGTTAGGTTAGGTTAGGTTAGGTTAGGTTAGGTTAGGTTAGGTTAGGTTAGGTTAGGTTAGGTTAGGTTAGGTTAGGTTAGGTTAGGTTAGGTTAGGTTAGGTTAGGTTAGGTTAGGTTAGGTTAGGTTAGGTTAGGTTAGGTTAGGTTAGGTTAGGTTAGGTTAGGTTAGGTTAGGTTAGGTTAGGTTAGGTTAGGTTAGGTTAGGTTAGGTTAGGTTAGGTTAGGTTAGGTTAGGTTAGGTTAGGTTAGGTTAGGTTAGGTTAGGTTAGGTTAGGTTAGGTTAGGTTAGGTTAGGTTAGGTTAGGTTAGGTTAGGTTAGGTTAGGTTAGGTTAGGTTAGGTTAGGTTAGGTTAGGTTAGGTTAGGTTAGGTTAGGTTAGGTTAGGTTAGGTTAGGTTAGGTTAGGTTAGGTTAGGTTAGGTTAGGTTAGGTTAGGTTAGGTTAGGTTAGGTTAGGTTAGGTTAGGTTAGGTTAGGTTAGGTTAGGTTAGGTTAGGTTAGGTTAGGTTAGGTTAGGTTAGGTTAGGTTAGGTTAGGTTAGGTTAGGTTAGGTTAGGTTAGGTTAGGTTAGGTTAGGTTAGGTTAGGTTAGGTTAGGTTAGGTTAGGTTAGGTTAGGTTAGGTTAGGTTAGGTTAGGTTAGGTTAGGTTAGGTTAGGTTAGGTTAGGTTAGGTTAGGTTAGGTTAGGTTAGGTTAGGTTAGGTTAGGTTAGGTTAGGTTAGGTTAGGTTAGGTTAGGTTAGGTTAGGTTAGGTTAGGTTAGGTTAGGTTAGGTTAGGTTAGGTTAGGTTAGGTTAGGTTAGGTTAGGTTAGGTTAGGTTAGGTTAGGTTAGGTTAGGTTAGGTTAGGTTAGGTTAGGTTAGGTTAGGTTAGGTTAGGTTAGGTTAGGTTAGGTTAGGTTAGGTTAGGTTAGGTTAGGTTAGGTTAGGTTAGGTTAGGTTAGGTTAGGTTAGGTTAGGTTAGGTTAGGTTAGGTTAGGTTAGGTTAGGTTAGGTTAGGTTAGGTTAGGTTAGGTTAGGTTAGGTTAGGTTAGGTTAGGTTAGGTTAGGTTAGGTTAGGTTAGGTTAGGTTAGGTTAGGTTAGGTTAGGTTAGGTTAGGTTAGGTTAGGTTAGGTTAGGTTAGGTTAGGTTAGGTTAGGTTAGGTTAGGTTAGGTTAGGTTAGGTTAGGTTAGGTTAGGTTAGGTTAGGTTAGGTTAGGTTAGGTTAGGTTAGGTTAGGTTAGGTTAGGTTAGGTTAGGTTAGGTTAGGTTAGGTTAGGTTAGGTTAGGTTAGGTTAGGTTAGGTTAGGTTAGGTTAGGTTAGGTTAGGTTAGGTTAGGTTAGGTTAGGTTAGGTTAGGTTAGGTTAGGTTAGGTTAGGTTAGGTTAGGTTAGGTTAGGTTAGGTTAGGTTAGGTTAGGTTAGGTTAGGTTAGGTTAGGTTAGGTTAGGTTAGGTTAGGTTAGGTTAGGTTAGGTTAGGTTAGGTTAGGTTAGGTTAGGTTAGGTTAGGTTAGGTTAGGTTAGGTTAGGTTAGGTTAGGTTAGGTTAGGTTAGGTTAGGTTAGGTTAGGTTAGGTTAGGTTAGGTTAGGTTAGGTTAGGTTAGGTTAGGTTAGGTTAGGTTAGGTTAGGTTAGGTTAGGTTAGGTTAGGTTAGGTTAGGTTAGGTTAGGTTAGGTTAGGTTAGGTTAGGTTAGGTTAGGTTAGGTTAGGTTAGGTTAGGTTAGGTTAGGTTAGGTTAGGTTAGGTTAGGTTAGGTTAGGTTAGGTTAGGTTAGGTTAGGTTAGGTTAGGTTAGGTTAGGTTAGGTTAGGTTAGGTTAGGTTAGGTTAGGTTAGGTTAGGTTAGGTTAGGTTAGGTTAGGTTAGGTTAGGTTAGGTTAGGTTAGGTTAGGTTAGGTTAGGTTAGGTTAGGTTAGGTTAGGTTAGGTTAGGTTAGGTTAGGTTAGGTTAGGTTAGGTTAGGTTAGGTTAGGTTAGGTTAGGTTAGGTTAGGTTAGGTTAGGTTAGGTTAGGTTAGGTTAGGTTAGGTTAGGTTAGGTTAGGTTAGGTTAGGTTAGGTTAGGTTAGGTTAGGTTAGGTTAGGTTAGGTTAGGTTAGGTTAGGTTAGGTTAGGTTAGGTTAGGTTAGGTTAGGTTAGGTTAGGTTAGGTTAGGTTAGGTTAGGTTAGGTTAGGTTAGGTTAGGTTAGGTTAGGTTAGGTTAGGTTAGGTTAGGTTAGGTTAGGTTAGGTTAGGTTAGGTTAGGTTAGGTTAGGTTAGGTTAGGTTAGGTTAGGTTAGGTTAGGTTAGGTTAGGTTAGGTTAGGTTAGGTTAGGTTAGGTTAGGTTAGGTTAGGTTAGGTTAGGTTAGGTTAGGTTAGGTTAGGTTAGGTTAGGTTAGGTTAGGTTAGGTTAGGTTAGGTTAGGTTAGGTTAGGTTAGGTTAGGTTAGGTTAGGTTAGGTTAGGTTAGGTTAGGTTAGGTTAGGTTAGGTTAGGTTAGGTTAGGTTAGGTTAGGTTAGGTTAGGTTAGGTTAGGTTAGGTTAGGTTAGGTTAGGTTAGGTTAGGTTAGGTTAGGTTAGGTTAGGTTAGGTTAGGTTAGGTTAGGTTAGGTTAGGTTAGGTTAGGTTAGGTTAGGTTAGGTTAGGTTAGGTTAGGTTAGGTTAGGTTAGGTTAGGTTAGGTTAGGTTAGAGGTTAGGTTAGGTTAGGTTAGGTTAGGTTAGGTTAGGTTAGGTTAGGTTAGGTTAGGTTAGGTTAGGTTAGGTTAGGTTAGGTTAGGTTAGGTTAGGTTAGGTTAGGTTAGGTTAGGTTAGGTTAGGTTAGGTTAGGTTAGGTTAGGTTAGGTTAGGTTAGGTTAGGTTAGGTTAGGTTAGGTTAGGTTAGGTTAGGTTAGGTTAGGTTAGGTTAGGTTAGGTTAGGTTAGGTTAGGTTAGGTTAGGTTAGGTTAGGTTAGGTTAGGTTAGGTTAGGTTAGGTTAGGTTAGGTTAGGTTAGGTTAGGTTAGGTTAGGTTAGGTTAGGTTAGGTTAGGTTAGGTTAGGTTAGGTTAGGTTAGGTTAGGTTAGGTTAGGTTAGGTTAGGTTAGGTTAGGTTAGGTTAGGTTAGGTTAGGTTAGGTTAGGTTAGGTTAGGTTAGGTTAGGTTAGGTTAGGTTAGGTTAGGTTA